>JAOBRD020047889.1:0-10555 GCA_027575215.2 Hydrozoanthus sils
CCCCCCAACTCGGGGGTTGAAAGGGTCGGGATGACCGTCGAAAAGTCCCCCAAATACCATAAACGATACCAAGGCTAAAATTTCCCTACCCTAAAAAAGTACCTCTCGGTTTGAAAATTACCAAAGAAATACATTTTTCCCCAAACAGCTAGCGGGTCGGCGCTAAGTCCCTCGTGTTGCGCTGAATATGATATGCAGTAAATAAAGGCGCGCGCGTAATAGGACGTTCGCCAAAGGGCTTTTGTCTTAACTTCTTATCAGTACGCACGTTTTCCAAAACAGGGCATTGCAATTGCTTTGCGTTTTTCAACCCTAGAAAACACCTGGAAATTGATTTAACACCGGTTTTTCTTTAACAACTCCTAACAATACCTTTTTAATCCCAAAAATACGAAGGTCATACCTACAACCCCGCTATAGGGAGTAACCCCCTCCCTCAGTATGTATGGTCATGTATATGTGCAGAATTAGGAAAGAAAAATTTACCATTCGTTAATTAATTGGGGGCCTGTCTGAAGGGGGGCTAGTTCATTATCATCATCATCAATATTATTATCATTCATTATCAGTTATCACACAACTGATTTTAATTTGTTTCAAGTCTTAGCTGAGTGATGAGATTCAAGAAGGTTTCTAGCTGATATATTCTGAGAATAAATAGACAGAAGAAAGTTGATTTATACGGAAAATCGACCAAACAATTAGCTTCAGGAGTATACCGAAAATGTTTTAATAACCCCCCCCCCCCACTCTGATAAGTCCCCCGTCCAGATCTCGAGCTTCAAGTATCCCTCAAGTATCCTCTCCAATAACCCATCTCCCCATTTATCCACTCAATCCCAACATTAACACGAATTGAGCTAAAACCTAAGACTATTGTGTCAAAAATATATTTTGTCGAATTTTTGTGTCCGTTTCAGTTTTGGAATGGTGATGATTCAAACGCCAATATTAAAAAATAATCTGTTCAAGTTTTTGGCTATTGGCAACCTTTAAATAAGCCCCCCTCCCCCTAAGCTACCCATCTACAAGGTCAAAAAATAAATGTTAAGCCCCGGCTTAATATTTATTTTGATCACGTACGCGCGTTTTGACCTCGAATAAGTTCAGGCCTAAAGAGCTCCCCTCCCCGGAACCAATAAAATTCGGCTGCTAATAAGGCCCGTGGGGGGGATAGGACCAGTGTTAAAATGGCGGATAAAAGAAGTGGACGCGAGTATGTCGTGGGACCCTTTATGGACACAATCTTCTTCATTTATTTTGCAACACACATACCAATAACTATTTTTATTGATACTCAGGCTGTTCTACCTTCCTGGGTTTACCCCAAACAGGTGAGAGATTTATAATGTGTGTCATATTTTTAACGTTTTGTTTCGGCCGACTGGCTCGTCTTCCGCATTGTTCATAATAAATTTCTTGAAACTTGAAAGCAATTTGGAAATCAAAAAAGTAACTGGAAAGTTGGAAAATTAAAGCAAATGTATGGAATTGGTCTGGATCTTCTGGGCCCGTGCATAATCACTTAGTTATTTTATGTGTCGAGTAACTAGAGGACTAGAGTATTGCTCTGTTCCTCCTTTAACTGCAGATCACCCTGCCACTACGGTAATTTATTACTACGCATTCCTGGTTCTATAAAAACAGATGCGCATTACAATCAAGAACAAAAGATGGTAGTAGGTATTCTGCAGTTGTGTCGAAGGCTATTACTTGTATACAATTAATAGCCTTCCACAGTTGGAAGGGGGGGGGGGTACTCCCTTACATGGGCTATATAGGTATGTGCGGCCCCAAAGGGTATGTTTTTCAGCCGTTTTGGTCATAAATAGGGTATCAATTTTGGCCATTTTGCTGCCGTTTTTGTTCAAAAATAGGGAATCGGTTTTTGCACCCAGTCTTGAATTCCTGGTTTTAGAAAAGCCACTTAAATAAGGGTTTGGGGAAGCAGGCCACACACCCCTACCTATATTTGGGGGGAGTACCCCTCCCCCCCCGGGGGATTAACAAGGTGTCACATGAAGCTGAAATTGGCTAATTTGCAAGCTTACAGCAACTGCCTTTAAGCAAACATTAATCAACTTGCCGTCAAATATATAGATTTGTTTCAATGTGCAAATAATGATTGCAAGTCCTTCGATTTCCAACCCCAGATTCAAATGTAAATTAGACTTTCAAAAACCTTTACAATGAAATTTTTGGCAGTCAAATAAAAGAAAGGGGCTTTTCAATTTACCTTTTTTAATTTGTTTCCTCATTCACATTAGCAGTGGCAGCATCATTAACAATCTTTACATCACCATGGAATTTTGAATCTTAATAATAAACAGACATTTCAACTAAAACTATCAGTGTTGATCATGTGGCGGTGAACTGTCACATGACAAATAAAGAGGAGGGAAAGAGAGGGGGTCCAGTCCTTTGTGTGTGACAGCGACTGGAGCATCCCCCCTTCTATTCAGGGTTTAGTCTTCCAACCTTTCCCATTTTGCTTCCTTTTTTATCCCCCACCTTTGCCAATCTCGTTCTTTATCTATCTTGGGACTGAGCCCTCTCCCCTGTTCCTCGATGTTTGTTACATGACAGTTCACAGCCAAGTGACCAGACTGATGGTTTTAGTTGAAATCTCTCTTATTAAGATTCAAAATTCAAAAATTTGATTTTAAATTTTTTATTACAATCCAATCAGGATGAATGACATCATTCACTTTCACCTTACATCACCAGTTGACAGATTTGGTTCAATGGTTTATTCAAGAGTTCCAGGACCCACTGATGGGAAAGTGCCCAATATGGTTTCAGACATTTGTTGTCATGGAGATAACATTACAGTTTCCCTTTTTCTTTCCAGCAGTTTATGCATTCTATAAAGGTTGGTTTTTTACATGACTAGTGATGTATTGTCTAAATGAAACCAAGTACAGTTATGCAATATAGATCTTTATACCAGCATAAGTCAAGATTGAGCATAAATGTGGGTCTTTGATATTTAGAGAGGGGATAAAATATTGTGCAAAAGTTTGCTAATATATGCTAAACTTACACTTTCTTGAGCCTAGTGGGCCTTTCAGATAAATACCCATCTCTTGTCTCTGTAAGAGTGTAAGTGAATAAAGAGTCTTTGACCCCCCTGGACACAGCACTTCTCTATCACAGTTTAGCCACAAGAAGAAGCTGGTACTTGTTTTTACAGATGAGCCTACTGGAAGTTTCAAGCTAAAATAGTTAGTCTGGTGGTTTTTTAGGAGTTGTTAAAGGAAACCCCTTTTCTCTTTTATGGTTGAAAAACGCAATTAAGCTTCAAGGCTGCTTGCAGTCCCTAATTTAAATAAACACACATGGTGAATGTCCTACTATGCACACACCTTTATTTACATTCAGCCCAACATAGGGGAACTAAGGGCTGACCTGGTTATCTATCAGTTTTCAATTGGTATTTTTTCGGGGTATTTTCTAGACCAAGAGGTATATTTTAAGGTGGAGTTCTTTTTTGTGTCTTTGTATATTTAAGGTATTTTTAGGACCCACTTTTTCCGACAGTCATCCCTACCCATTTCATTCCGGAGTAGCCATAACTCCCCCCCCCCAACCCTAGGGCTCACACTTGAAAGGGTACTAAAACCCCTGGAACAAAGTCAAGATTTCAATCTAGTCCATACATTATTTTTTTTATTGAAATTACAATTACACTTATTTTCCACTTTCATCCTTCTGTGATTTTAGGTAAATCTTGGATCACTATACCAAGTATTGTATATGCAGCCCATGTTGTGACTACAATGGCCCCCATTCTGAGCTATATTACACTCACTGACTTCACTGGCCGCAGCCTAGGGCCAAAGACCCCAATTGAAGTAGCAGCATTATCATCCATATATGGCATATATCTTGTCATTCCACTTATGCTGTTGATAACAATGTTAAACAAACTCGGATGGATTTTACAAGAAAAATACAAACATTCATAGCTAGATGGCATTTGGATTATCAGTAGACAGAGTGAAGTTGTTAAACTGAAGCTCTTCTATTTAAAGTGCTTTTGAAGTCATTTGTCATTGGTCTTTTAATAGCTCTGACCATTTTAGGACCCTCAAATAGTGCATTCGGTGCAAATAAAACTCAAAAGATATGACGACGATTTAAGATGTCTCATGGTTTGAAAGGACTCCGTCCTGCTCTATATATTAAGTGTTTAAAGCAAACTAGTGAGTTTTTTGCTCAAACACTGGGCCACCAGCCATGCAAACTTCAGATGAATTTGACCAGGAAAGTGGGAATCATTTGGATCTCCTGTCTTTCAAATCATGTGACACCACATATATCTAATAAGCTTAAAGAGCTTTGGCACTAAAATAGGCATTTTGTCTTTGTAAATTCTCCACGAAACTTGTTTTAATGACTGGTAACAAGTGTCTTAGTGGAAATTGTTTAGGTCAAACTTTGACTTTAGGTATTTTAAACTAGTTTGAAGATTTCGCTTCAGTAGTAGTTTAAAAATACTTGAACTTCAGGATTCCAAAATTTACAGTTGAACCTCTCCTCAACAGCCACCGTGGGGACAGAGGTAACGGGTCATTGTAGAGAGGTATGGGTGTAACACGACTCCATTAATTGCATTCAACGAAGGAGAATGCTTACTAATTGTGTCATTGCTCGTGGGCTCAGACTTGATTCAATCAGAACGTTTTGGTTGGTACAGCTGGCCAGAAGATGCCTTGGCTTCATGCAACTGTGTAGGGATGGTTACTATTACGTTTTTCGACATCGGTGTGGTTTCTTTGTCTTATTTTGAAACCATTCTGGAGAAATGCGATCTTGACATTTGTCACAACATCAGAAAATTGTGCAGTGATGTAATTTCTAGGAAAGAAACATTGCATTTCGTGTCAGAATTGACAAATTTCAATCCAGATTTTGCATGTTGGTGGTCAGTTTGACTGCCATGGCAAACTAGTCTCTACTACAATTCTTCATTGACCTGGCTAGCATGTCAAACGCACTATTTAATCTCCAATTACTCCTAGTTATTAGATTAAATTTTATTTTTAAAAATAACAATTATAGGGTCTGATTCAATAGACTGTACATAACATGGGTTTCAAAAAGAAATAAAGTAGAAGTTGGAAACTGAAAAGTAGGGGTTGGAATTGTTTGAGGGCTGGAGACCCGAGCAACAAGGGCTGCAATTTTTTTTAGGGGGGTCTGGGGGCATGCCCCCCCCAGAAATTATTAAAATTTAACACGCAAAAAGAACCCATTTCAATCATTTTGAAGGCCAGCTGTTGTTTGTATGTGTGTTACATTCAAAACCTACTCAAATCCCTCACGATCGCCATTTTCAGCAAAGATCGGCTGAAAATTAACCTCCGTTTTTGCCAAAAATTCAAAGCTTTCTTCTAGTCTTTTAGAGATTGACATAAAAATCGGGATATACACATAGGGAAAAGCAACAAAATCTTATGCAACTGAGTTCTGTGCATCTGAAGTGAAAGTAGATGTTGGAAATAAGGCTTGCAATGCGCAACGCCTTGTTTTGAAACATCTGCATAATGCAGTCAAGATAATAGTCTCTGTGAAAATGTTCTGACATTATATTTACTTTGTTTTAAAATATAACTATCAAGAGTTGTCTGTTAAAGCAAGTTCTTGCACATTTGGCTACACAGACATTTTGTGCAAATGGTTATAGGTGAAACTTGAAAGATGTGATTACAAAGTTCTCTTTACTGTAATCAAGAAAGCTGTCAGAGCCGTAATTGCAGGCATAATTGATTTATTACATTGAACGTGTTATTGCATGAAACAAATCAAACGAAAATGGGAATAAAAGTGACCTTTATATGCCAGTCTACTATTGTGGGTGGCCATTGTGAAAAGGTTATTTTTTGCATTTGGGATGCATTTTGGTGGCTGTTGCCATTGTGCAGAGGTGGTTGTTGAAGAGAGATAAAAATAAGAGTTGTATCATTGGACTGTTTGCCTGAGAGTAGATTTGATTGTAGTTTTAACAGATTTATCTATCGATGTTTTTAGAATTAACTTACAAAAATAACTAATTCAACAGTATCTCAGATATGCCACATCTGCTCCAGTTGATAAGAATTTGTTAAAATTTTGGTGTATTTTTTTGTGCCGAAAAAAAAAAAAAACAGTAAAAAAAATTTTTAAACGAACTACTCGTGCAGAAGTGAGTACTTCTACAAAAGTACTTGACATAGACTATAATTTTTTCAGAGCCCAAGCAAAAGGCAATGGGCCAAACTAAAATTTAGTGGATCCCTCACACCAAGTGCTTACTCCTACTCAAATTTCCCCAAAATCTTCTTTTACATGACTTATTGGCACAAAATCACCTCTTTTCAACCTTGAAATCCACCCAGGGACTGTGGCTGTCTCCAACAGTGGAGGTTTTGCAAGTCATTGGTATAGTGGGAGGAAATTTTTGGGAGGGAGGGAGCTCAGGGGCATGCTTTTCTGAGGAAGTTTTTAAAATTTGTGTTTTTAAAATCTCGCAAACTTCTTTTACAAAGAAGAAATCACAAGATTAAATGTACATATCAGAATCTAGCACTATTTAGTCTTTAGCAAACTTCAATATCTACCTTTTTAAGGTAATTAATTAACCTACTCAAATCTTAAAAAAGGTTCTTAAACAAAGCCTATTTCCTAGAAATTAATTAAATGATGAAAAAAGGGTTTTTGAAAATACTCCAAAAATAATAAATTTATTTGTATGAAACCATGTCGATCTGTAAATTTTGGTGACAAGTTCCTCTAAGGTTGGCTGATACCAGGGTATCTATGCTATAATTACACCTTGGTTGTCATTATAAACACTGTTCTTAAGCAGAAGTTATTTCAACTTGGTATTTCAAATAATAACAAAAATGCCACTTATTTCTTGCAAAACAATTAAATGGATTGAAATTTTAGTTGTCAATTCTTTACTGTGACTTCTTATTTCCAAATAAAGTTTTAAATTTTAAAAGAGAAGCACAATTGGATAGTGTCAGTGTTGTATGACAGAGTTTTTTTCCCATCTATTCAACTGTCCAAAATTTTTAGATGCAAAGGTTGATGAACCTAATATTTAATGAAGAACGCGAGATCCAGTTCTCTGAGCCGCATAGCTAGAGGGTTGTAACCAATCAGCTTTATAACATATTGGCCAACAGTGCTTGAACACTCCACCACTGGACTGCAGGGTGCTACTCAGGTCACAACAAATCTCACATAGCAATTGGTTGAGACGGTGTGACACTTCTCCATTTCTAGAGATGACAGAACACAATGTGCTGTATTAGTTGAAGATCCATAGATCATGTTAGCCTTCATTTTATCAGCAAACTTAACACACTCCTATTTTACATTTCAACACAGGGTCCTTTAAGTTAATGAAGCCCCTGCTTATAAAATAAGCATGGGCCATGCCAAAGTGTGAAGGGAGACATTTATTTGTTTACACAAGGACCACAATCTGAAGTTAAATGTTTGGTAACTGATCAGTATTCACAGCAAACCTGATGGGAAACCAAGGGAGGCTAATGCACAACTGTTTCAGAGAATTGTAGTTTCATTTACCCACACACATGGTTCAGGTGAGAATTCTCATCAGGAACAGCTGACCACAACCACCCACATACATGGAAGAAGAAAATTCTGTTTACTTGCCTTGATGCTTAAATGTCCAAGCCTAACTTAGCTGTAAGCTAATTTCTAGGGAGGATTTGCAGCCAGTTACAGTTGTCTCAGATGGTCGGGCATTCTGATGTTATATATGCAGTCTGAGTGCATAATGATTCGAATACGTTTAGCTGCATCTGTAAAACAAAAGCCAAAGACAAAATGTTAAATTAGAAATTTAATTATTAAGCTGTCAGTAGAACTCTTCTGGGTAAATATTCATAATTGCAAAACTTGGGTTTATAATGTACAGCTTTGTCAGAGAATTGTAGTTTCATATTTACCCTCACAGCAATCTGGATAAGACTTCTCATCATAAAAAGCTGTACATCCCAGTTGTTGTTGTTATACATAATTTTTCAGTTAAATTAATTTAAAAATGAACCACAACGTCAGAACTGGTGTTTCTTATCTTGTCAATATTACAACACTGAGGAAATTTCGCTGAAAAATGTGTGTCTAAGCTATTCTCTGAAAACTGAAGTATGACTAAGTTAGAAATATCAAAACAAAGCTAACTTATGTTCCCATTCCAAAACGTTAAAAATTAAAAATACTAGAATCAATAAAACAAAATCAGATTAAACTCTCTCCTATGAAACCTCAATATCAGAGGCTTCCAGGACGGAATCAAAGTTGTCAAGCGTGAGAACTTCAGCAACGAAGGAAATGTTTTTATTATTCGAGGTGTTTGTTCTTCCATGGGCGTTGTGAAAATTTTCTGAAGCTTTCAGCTGGTTATGAAAAAATATATAATTTGGTACTTTCCTTGGAAATAGACGCATTTGACACTGCAAAAGTCTGTTAATACGTCTACGTATTGAATGTACTTTAAAGAATTCGTGTTTATGCATTTATCTGGAACACGAAGTCATCTAAAACTAAAAAATTAATAAAATAAAAAGCACGTGAAAAGGTCATATTTATCTTAGCTTCAAAAATGAAAAATTTCAACAAACAGAACGTTTGCTTTGTATACATTATTTGTTTATTGTTCTTAAACTTTGAAATTCGGACCTAATTTTGGAAAAGTGCTATAGATGGTTCGGTAGTAAAGATAACACAACAATATCTTACCATCTTCTTTGACTGGCCATTTTCTGCCGCCATCTTCTTGAGCAAGACCTAGAAGAAGCGTTAGTCACGTGGTGAAGATTATGTTGTAAACTCGCACCAGTCTTTCGTCACTCGGTAACAACAAACAACAGCTGCTGGATCAATGGTGTCGTATTTCCCAGAGGCAGTAACAAACATGCCAACACAGTTTCACAATCCTCACATATTTTTTTAACAAAAGCTATAAAATTTGGCAGATTTCAAAATTATTAATGACTAGTTGTGCCGCCCAAGCTGTGATCTCAGCACTGTTTGTAATATAAGAATGAGTGCAATTTTAAAAACTATTGTCTTAACTTCATCCTTGTTCGCAGTACACTGGACGATCGTTCAATTTGATAACCAACAAAATGTGATCAACACTGGACCACCCTCGAGCTCGTCTCTGGAACGTTTTTCAAGAGGTGAAATCAAATCTCGCAAACTTCTTTTACAAAAATCTTCGACGGCACTACCTGGTTCTAGCGAAGCTTTCGGTCATGCCAAGCCGGTAAGTCTAAAATGAAACCTTCCATTTAACAAATCGTCAAATTGGTCACTTGTATTTCTTCACTTTTTAACAGCGAGGTTCAATCTTAAACGTTCTATCGCATCCAAAGCGTCGATCGTTTGAATTATTCTACACATGATATTGCGTGTTTTCTTGACGAATTCTCATTCATTTGAGCCTATTTGAGTTAACTTTGAAATAAATAACCTTGGCGACCAGAACATGCTCTGCTTATAAAACTGGTGGGAAACCAAAATATGCCCAAACTTTTTTAGCACCGTATATTGGGAACTAAGAAACCGTGTCTCCATCAAGTTTTAAGGATTATTCTTTTGATCGCAGTAGCTATCGAGTATAAAGCTCTCCCAAATTGTTATTGTTCTTACGATTTATCGCGATATTGGTCTTTTGTCTGTTATGACTTTTAGCTTTCAGTTGATGGCTGTTTCTATTTCAGTTTCATCCAAAACCTTGTCTCTTCCTTGCCCATCTTTTACAATACCAACTCTAACAAAGTTTTTCATTTCAGTGCCAGTGCAAGAGTTTTTAAAACGTCACGTTTCCAGCATTCAGTTTCACCCGGCTGCAACAATAATTTTAGAACAAAACTTTGAGTTTTGTTGAATTTTGGCAACTTAACTTAACTCTCATTTTTTTTCCTAAGGTATAAATTTTTGTTTTAGATCTCTAGACAAGTGTTTATAAAAATTTTGTAGACCCCACTCCCCTTCTCCTCTCCCACCCCTCCACCCTCAAACACATGCCTAAGAAAATTTTTATCTGCTTTTGAAAAAGAGACTGTTGAACTTTATAAAATGTTATGGTCGTAATACAATTGTCTACTGTCTAACCGATATCTAACTGTTTACTCTATTAGTGTATCGAGTTCCACGAATTCAATGACTCAACAAATCAGTGCAAGTTTATCAAGACCCAGTCAACTTGTCAGATGTCTGAAGGGTTTATTCAATATCTCCAATTTCCTTATTGTCAGATTCCTAAAGTATATGTTGCAGCTTTTATCCTTCTGGTAAGCACATATTTTTGTAAAAAAAATATATGTGAAGAGTATTTGATGTTGGCAGATTCTTCAAATAGTCTCTTAGAATATTTTAGACAAACCAGAATAAAATGTTCATAAATTTTAGTTGTTACCACATCTTTTTAAAGCTAGCTAGGGTGTTCCAGAATAGACATCAGAAAGTTGAAAGTGGAAGAGCTTATAAATCACAGAGGGGGGGGGGGACGGGGGGAGGGGGGGGACAG
>JAOBRD020048106.1:0-27087 GCA_027575215.2 Hydrozoanthus sils
TCACCCCCCCCCCCCCCCCCTTTCCCAACTTCTCATTCCGATTTAGACATGTTTGTGATATGTTTATGATAACTGGTGGGCAAGTTTATACGGTGTTTTATCACCTTGAGTGATCTCTATTTGGTCAAGAAGGAAAACAGAAGCGTTTGTTTCTTAAAAGTTGGATTTATATAGGTTGTTTACAAACGAGTTGAACCGCAAAATAGTTACCTTGTTTTAAATGCAGTTTTCAGCTTTGAGTCAGTTAAACATTTCTTGTTGATGCTCGTACCCAAGAGCTTTTAAATCCCAAACACAATTAAGAGCGTTTCATTTGGAGAAAGTCTTTTAGAGTTTTGTATAAGCGTTTCGAATTGCAGTGCCAATTTCAGTATTCAATATCCGGCTGTACTGATATTAGTGGAATTGTTCTTAAGAAATAATTGTTGCACTAATCTATAGTTTGACGTAATTGAATCACAAGGCTTTGGTTACTGAACTACAGCAGACGTGAAAGGATCCTATCACTTTTTAAAACAAAAATGATTGCATTTTCCCGTTCTTTTAAGAGTTTAGCCGAGTCGATGAATTTCGAGGAAAATTTGCACTCGCACGTATCATGTGACGTATTTTTCTGAGAAAAAGAAAAGGTACATGAAACTCAAGGATTCACCGAGCTTTTCTTGTTAGTTCTTGTTTGCTGTCATTCATGCGTCAATTGCAAGTTGTAGATCTATTGTCGGTTTTCACCGGAAATAATAGCTTCCATGTCAGTGCCCTTGAACAAAATAATTTTGATAAGTTCTTTTGTTTAGGACCAACCAACATGGTCGCTTCGTCTTTTGTCTTTGGCGTACGCGTCTCTAGGGAATGCGTGAAAACCAAGAATTGTCCTTTTCAAAGCATTAAGTTCGAGTGAGCTTGAGTTTTGGTTCGAATACGGACTGAATAAGTGGCTGCATTGCGAAGCAAATAATTATATAAAAAGATTTAAATTTCTACACATCTGTCATATGGAAAAGCACAACCTCGGCTGAGAGATACAACTCCAATTGCGCTAACTCACTGTACAGATAATTGTTTTGTTACAGAACCCTTTCATGTGTTAAACAGTTTTATATAAAGAAAACAAAAGAACTTCTTTAAGCATTGCGAAAGTTTTGCATCGAAAACAGCCAGTTTGACAAACAATTCCCAGCGTTCAGTTTTTACAGTTAACTTTCTAGTTCAGTAGAACTACTCAGTTTCGCTTAAACTTGCCCGGTAAACGAATAAGCAAACGCGAGCAATCAAACTTTAAACTTTTCTTTGGAAATTTCTCAGAAGCAACATGGCTGTTATTCATATTGCTACACCACTACTGTTCTTTTGCTATATTCTGCAATTTACAAACGGGCACAATCATGTAGTTGTTACGGTCGACAAGCCGAAATGTATAGACGGGGCTTTTCACAAGAAGATGCCAAGTGCTGAAGTTCAGCAGCTGCGTCAGTGTCAACCATGGCAAAACCTTTCTTGTTGTACCGCGAATTACACAATAGATCTTGCAAATATGTTTGCAAGTAATACAACTCCTGCACTTTATCTTCATGGATGGCATGGGTGTGGAAAACTCTCGCAGAAGTGTATGGAGTTCTGGTTCGCTCAGGTGAGTTGGCCGATCGTGGGGGTGGCTAAATAGTGATAGAGCGCTCGCCAGGTCATCGTTAATACGACCCGGGTTCAACCGGGGAAGATGCTGTGAATTGAGTTCGGGGTCCTTCTCCGACTTCTTCTACGCAGCAGATTTTTTTCCGGGTATACTCCAGTTTCCTTAAAGATCACAAGTTATATCAGCATCAGAACAAGTTCAGAATTAGTTCTTCTCGAAGTGTTGGTCTTAAGCGGCATTTGCTTAAACTTTAATAACACATTTCATTATTACTATTTAACGCGGGTTGTTTGGGGTTTAAAGCTCGCTTTAACCTAATAAGTCTAACGGCATCCTGTCAATCATCCTCGCCATGTCGTTTCATTTCTAACTATAGTAATATACACACAAACTGTAAAAATATACCAAATGGCAAATAAATTGATACTTGATACTTGATACTTTAACCACCGACTGGATTCGTAATTCGAGTCCATGTTTTTGAACATAGCTCGCTCGTCTGCCTCAAACCAGTTTGGCCGGGCTTTAACTTGAATTTTGAATTTAAAAATTATTTTACTGAGCTAAATACATCGATGTTTATTTCATTGCTTTTTAAAGCTGTTTAATTTCAAACGAAATACACTGTATCTGCTGGATGCTGTATTGATACACAACATTTTTCACTGACGCAGAAATGTTTCTACCAATGCTCTCCATTCACCTTCCCATGGAAGAACTCAGATCACAGAGGGTCGATTAAAGGTAAGTTAAGCTAGAGATGAATATAGTGTTCGTTAAAGTAGTTAAAAAGGCGAATGGATTGGCAAGGCCCCAGCCGGCTGCAACATTTGTAAACCTCTTTCAAAATAGATCTTATCCATGATGACGTCATAATAACGTTTTACTGCACTAACATTAAAACGAGCCTTTGTGGTAATACTTAGTTGCTTCGTGCAGCGTAACAAGCACTCCAGGGAATAAACATGGTAGAACAGACATTACCAGTTGTTGAACAGTAAAGAAACAGTTCAAATAGATCCAAAACTCCCGCGATCTCACCATATCAAACTCATTCCACACAAGGAGAGACATTTGTTGCGTTCGGTCCCAATCTCCTCTTTTGGAAGAAATACCTCGCCAGATATGCGTGATTAAGAAATACCAGTGATATCTAGTATGGCGGATGGGCCAAGGAGAGAGTGTAGAACTCCAAAGTGTTTAACAAATGAATATTTCGCATATAAATAAACAATTAAAAGAAAACAAGGAAAAGTGATAAAGAGCTATACGAAGTTGAAATTAAAGAGGTTGACAGGGAGAGTTGTGGAATGAAAATACACTTTAAAGGCTATGACGAGAGATATGACGAGTGGAGGCCTTATGACAACAACAAAATGCTGATTAGAACGCATTTTTGTCCCTTAGCGTCAACAGATATTTCATAGACGAGTATCAGAAAAATAATAAAGCGTGACTTTTGAAAGCCATAAACCCGAATGTAATTACTCACGAGTATTCATGTATTGTACACCAAAATGCGGGAAATTTGCTATTCTTTTCGAATTTGGCGGTACATTTATAATTTATGCCTGCACGAAAATGCTTAAAACCTAAACTCCTACCAGCACCGACATATTTTGCAAAAACGCCTCGAAAAAGGGGCCGAACTGGAAGAAATCAACTGCAAAAACCCGAAATTTAGAATTTCAATAAATGGGTTCAAACTATACTTATCTAACATCCGAAGTGTTATATTTTTTTAACTCCAGCAGTACATTTAAGGCTTTTGAATTACATAAAATGATAAATGAACAAAAATAGCAAAATCAATGATATTTTGAGTGATCAATGTTTTGGGTGTGGTCGAATGTTGTGATTTAAGACCTTTTGTACTCAGTGAGTTTGATATGTAACATTTCACCACCAACATTCCTAGTAATGGACTCCTGAGAACTGACTTGGACACACAAATTTGACTTTCTTTATACTAGCCTTACCTTCTTGCACTTGTTCCCAGTCCTAACACCATGCGGTTTGACACAGCCATTTTTGAAAGAAGTCTATTTCCAATAATTTCGTTGTGTATAAAATTTCTTTAAAATTATAGTTGTCACCTTGAATAACCATGAGTTAAGTTAGTTGAGCTGTGTATCATCTTGAGAACTAACGCTAGATTAGTTTTTATTTTAATCTTTACGTACACACAACACATAGTTTCAAGCGAGGCCTTGCCACGAGTTTCGTCTACAGCATCAACAAAGAATCCATTAACCCACATAAAGGAAAGAGAACATTTCCATAGCAACTAAGGCCTCACTCGAATCTATATGTTGTTTTTACACAAATGCCACTTGCACTAGGCCTAACTGTCATCAAAATTTCACAACCAAACACCCAGCTGGCTCCGTAGCTCAGTTGATTAGAGCAACGTAGATCTGTTTTGTAGGTTGTGCATGGGTTCGAATCCCACCTAGATCAAATATTTTTTTCTCTTTCCTTTAATTGTGTAGGTTTATGGGGTTCTTTGTTGATGCTGTAGATCAACGGAACTTGGATTACACCCCGTTTCCAACGGCAAGGCCTTACTCAAATTTACGCATATACAAGAACAATACTCTTTGGTCTTTCGTATACATGTTGCTTAACAATAAAAGTTGGGTGACAAAAAAGTTCTAGTAAACCCAACAACCACGTAAAAGGAAAACGAAACTTTTAAAAGGGAATCGAAATAAAAACTAAACAAAGCATAGAAAAATCCAAGTACTACAAGAAAGGTTCAAAATCTATATTAGGTTAGAACTCAGTGTATGATTTTAACATGTAGGTTTGTTTGAACAGTAACGTAACTAGCACTGTGTAGATAGTATGTTTAAAACTTAATTAGCTGCAAGAAATCAAGCATCAACATTTTACTGCGAACTACAGCTAATATCTGTTATTAACTTTTCAATCTCGAATACTGCGTTTCTAGCGTTCTGATTGGCTAACTCAATCTCTGTTATTTATATCAGCTCAAACCGAATCGACCATATATGGAAACTGACCGTGTTGCGTTGCAAAGCTGAAATATGGTTATGAATAAAATTTAGCTGTCATTCTTAAGTATCGATAGCTTTAGAAACTCAAAAGATTTAATAAAACAATCATTCCATTCACGCTTATTGGATATGAGATGATTTTTAGCCAACTCGGTGCTTCTAACACCATGCATGTTTGACAGATTGTTAATCACACACGTTGTAACTTTTTTACCAGGTATTCCAATTTGCTCGGATTATTGTGACGACTGGTTCCGTGCGTGCGAGAACGATATAATCTGCGACACAGATCCGTCAATCGGGACGAACTCAAGTGCGTCACAGCTGAATCTCTGCGCACAGAACAAGAACTGCACCACGTACTCGCAGACGTTTCGCGATGGAAAAGGCTTGTGTACCAAGTTGTGGGACGCTGCCTATGTGTTCCAGAAACCCAACTTAGACAGGTCAAACTGCATGGATATGTGGTTTAACGGATCAAACCCTAATGCAAACGTGAAAGCAAACTACAACTATACGTATACGGGAAGGGCTGTTATCAGCTCATTGCCTGCTGTGTGGGGCATATTTTCCGGGTTAATGACTGTAGCAGCTTTAGAATCTTAAGAATGGGAGGCCTGTTCGTGTTTTCGTTTAATTTGATTTCTAAAACCTTCTGTAAACAATGTTGATGCTGCTTTCCAAAAAACAATCTTATTCACACTAGTGCTTGAAGAAGATAGAGCAAAAGAAATTATGTCTAAATAAGATATTTTTTTCCTTTTGGTTTTTTTATTGTTGCCTAGTCAAGCTTAATTCAATACTTCTTATAAACTGTTTTGTATTTAGCCTTACAGGCCCTCGAACAAAACAAAAGTATTTCAAAGTTTCGCATAAATGATCACTTTTCAAAAACACTTTCACCTTGGGCTTATATAACTTGATATAAAATCGTCAATAAGGTTTATATACTTAGTACCCGACTTCTGTTTTTGTCAAACGAGACCGCAATCCCGTTCCCAGAGCCCATGTTCTTTATGGCTCGAAGGAAATGGGGCTCAGGGAAAAAAATTGACGAGACCCCGGGAACCTGACCAGTACGCATACACGTTATAACTGAAATGGAAAATGTTTCAACTGAGAGCAACACTATTAAAGTGCTTTTTTCATTTGTACTATTAGTACAGGTTGTTTCTTCAAATTAATTACTGATTTCTTGAAAGTAAAATAAGTCATCTTTAACGGGAAAAAACCACCCGCATTCCAGAATGTAATTGTGACGTAATATAATTTAAAGTCTTCATTTATTTATTTCAAGCTCCCCCCTCCCCCCACCCTTCTGGGGGGGATCGGTACTCCGGGGTGAAAAGGGTAGGGATAACCGTCGGAAACTGTTCCCAAAATACCCTAAACTAGCGATAACTGTAGAGTTAGCAAAGTGCTGCTGAATACGTATACATTTTGAGCCTTTTCTTTCTCTTTTATTGGCTGACTCCTGCAAAATCATAATTTTTCTATACAGACGTCCGGAGGTCGGCAATCGATGGTAAAAGGAAGAACGACCTCATGGAAGGTCCGTGACATAGTGTGTGCCAATCTACTAGGTCTCTTGTTACGAGACCTTTGCTCGGGGCCAAGAGATGCTAACAGAACAGAGATTAGTGTGCAGCCTCACTGCAATCACTGCCGACGATCGGCAGCCAAAATACCATGGCCAAGGCATAAAAGTTTTTCACCCTAAGAATTACCTCTAAAAATTCCACTAAAAATACTAATCGAAAATTGAACATTTTTACCTAGATAGCTAGCTGTTGCGCTGAACGTGGTACGTAGTAAATAAAAGTGTGCGAGTAACAGAACGACGCCATAGGACTTTTGTCTTCTACCTTACCTTCTTATTCAATACATATGTTTTCTAAAACAAAGGACTGCAAGCAGTCTAATAGCTTCATGATTTCCAAACCTAAAAAATGCCAGACTCTTGGTTTAACACAGGTGTAACGTTGCAAAACGTATTGTCGGTTCTAAATCTTTTGTCGGAGCACGCGGTGACCTTTTGTTGTAAGTTCTTTTGTTTGCAAATGATAAAGAAAAACGTGACTTTAAAATTAGCCGTTTTTCGACGCTGCTCTTGTGGAGTAAGGACCGTCCCGCTTGGCTGAGGCTAAAGTTGATGTTGGCCTTTTGGTGAACAGAAACGGCGGCCGAAACCAAAGCGGGGCTGGCTGGTTTCCTCCTACTGTAAAACATCTGTACTGAAAAACAAAAAGCCCCAAAGCACGTTGCTACACAGGAATTCCTTTGAAGTGTATATATCAGTTGTGGATTTTTGTATGTGCAAGATGCCCTTATCCTTCTATTGATGATGGCAAAAAAAAATTCGATTACGATTTTTCTTCATGGTGTAATGACCGCGCGATTGCAAGGCTGGTAACTACTCTATTGTTTTCTGGTCCGTGTTGTCGAAAGCAGAGTTTTGTGGCACAGTAATGGCCGAGTACTTGTATTATGAAGAAAACGATTCATCTCTCTCAGAGGAGGAATTACTGATGTTGATACTCATATTTTACATGAAAATGCAAGTCGAACAGCTAACACACAACACAAAACTCTGCTTTCTACGTCATGGACCAGAAAGCAATAGAGTAGTATCAGCTTTCCAATCGAAACCGGAAGTGATTTTTCAGAACTTTAAACGCAAATTACACCATGAAGAAAAATCGAAAATCGTAGTCGAATTTTTATTTTTTTGCCATCACCAATAGAAGGATAAGGGCATTTTGTACATACCAAAACCCCACAACTGATATATACACTTTAACAACCCTTAAAAAAAACGGACTAACTGAGTTAACCCCTAAAAAATACGGCCCCAGTTCTGTGTAACGTGAATGAACCAGGGCAATGAGTAAATAAAGAGAGCGTGTATATTCCAGATATGCAGGACATTTTTTTTGCTCGAGCACTACTCGTTAGGACAGAACTTTTCCAACTAGTACAGAATGCAATGATTTAGTAACTTCTACACTGCTTAAACACAGAAATATTCACTTTGAAACATAGTTGCCATCCGTCGACATTGAACAGCCACAGATTAATACATAAATGGCGGTAAAACGAGACCGCTGCTTTGTCGTTAGATGGACTGCATATTTAGATTACTTTTGAAGTTGCATTAATGTCAATTCGCTGAAATTTCGTTCAAAGTGGCTTTCGCCCTACACTATCTAAGAAATGAAAAACAGCAAGGTACTGTGTTTCAGCTCAGGCGAATGGTACTGAACCGCTGGGGGTCACTTTGCCGGAGAAACCGAGAGCATATCAGTACAAACACGAAAGCGAGCGGTTTGCGTCAGCTCGGTACAAATACAAAAGCTGTGTTTTATTTCTTTATCATTTCTTTTTTAAAATCATAATTTAACACCATGTTTGCGCAGACTACTAATGCAACTGACACACCTATTAACCAATCAGATCACTCGTAGTATCCAAATTACTTTTTAGTTAACTGTTAAAAACATTCAGCTTCCGTTTTCGTCATGCAGTGCTAGATTAGCACTTGTCGGTTGTCGACAAAAAAACGAAACGACATGGACACTCCGAGCCGAAATAATTCTGACAGGCAGTTAGAACTCCAAGCGCCAAATGAAGTAAAACTGAACTTCATTTCTAATATTTCCTGGGTTATGCTCCCGGAACTTTTTAAGTTTAGTTTAACTGCATGAAACGTCATTTCCCGTTCTTTGAGACCGTACTTCCCTTGTGCTGTATGCGTGCCTGCCGGGCTGCATAGTTTTTGTTCCCGAGTGAGAATTTTGATATAAACATGTATAGTAACAAATGTGGCCCCTATTAGCAGAAATGCTAAATTTCATTGACACAAAAATAAAGTTGTTGTTGTTGTTTTTGTTGTTGCTGTTGAGAGACGTTTGAGCGTCCGTGTCAGGAAAGTGTTGTACGCAAATTCTGTAAAATGCAACCGCTGACGAGACAAAGGTACTCTGCTTGCAGACTCACAAAAATGGCAATAGCGGTCTGGACAGAGTGAGAGAGCAGAAAGCCATCCTTTGAATTTCTCTTGTTAAGAAGTTCACAGAGTAATTATAAAAGGTAAGTGTGGAACTTTGTGGTCTTCATTTTCATGCAGATAAGTCATTTTTCGGAAGCGTGAGATATTACTTCGATGCAACTTGCAAACGTAATCCCTCGATCATGATCACTGTGACATGTTCCTCTCACAGTGTTCCTTTAATAATAGTTGTAAAACAGATATTTGTTATTCTGTTTATTTAATATGTTTTTCTGATTCGTACTTTGTGTTTCTGACTATGTCGAAACGAACAATCGGGCAATGTTAACGCGATTTATGTCAAATGTTTTCTTTTGCAAACAGTTTTAAAGCTCTCAAAGCATATTGGCAACGAACGCGAAACTGCTTTCGGTAGCGAATGACCATTTTCTTTCAAGAAGAATTTGAAAGGCGACAAAGTCACGATGTCATCAGAGCCTCCAGAAGCCATGGACGTTGCAATGAATGAAGAGGTGGGTCGCCAACTTGAAAATAATGCAAATTTTCCGCGTGGCATTTTGGCATGACAGTAATCAAATTCAGTGTTGTTCGAAAACAACTTTAAAACTTCAATTAAGAAGTTTACTAGCTGTTGCTGGTCAAGAAAAAAATGGAGTAAATTATAGCTAAATGGTATTTTGCAGATCTTTCGTGGAATTTCAGCTGAAATCATCTTTAGTCTAAAAGTGTTTTTTTTATATTTTGTATTCATATGCCTTGAGTTATGGCTACCGTTCAAAATTCAAAGAGTTCCCGTGTTTGTTTCGTGGCGGCCCTATACGTCGCCTTATTTACATTATTTAAACTCAGGGTAATGTGCAAACTCCTTTTTAACATCAGTTTTCACCATATTTTGCACTGCCTTTTAACTGTTGTTGGTTATCATAATATATGACACTAGCGCTGAGGTTATTGCTTTTCTTTATTTGTGATCTTGAACACCTTTAAATAAACAATTTCCTTGGCTAAAAAATGTAACTCGTAATCGTGTTAGACAATTTTTCTCTCAACAAGTAATAATACAAGGATTTTAAAGGTTTTGAAATTTGTTAAGCTTATTCAAAGCAACTTGAATTATTTTTATTTTAAATCGGTTTTGGATCTTGCCCAGTTAGGCCTTGCGCAAATTGTTATCAAAACACAATTTTATGTTACATGTTTGATTTTGAAAATTGGAAACCGTTGCACTGACACTCAGTGGATATTTCGTGGAAAAAATGTCTTCAATTAATTGCATTACTTTCGAATAGATTAAGACACATTAACTCTCTTATATTTGTGTTAGAGTCTGTCAACCACCCATGGATCAGACGTCTGGTTTCAAGGAAAAAACCTCAATATGCCCAAATACTGTTTTTTGATGATGTACTCTCATTTACCTTTAGAATGAAACTGACTGCACAATATTCTTTTGATAAATACCTTTAATCAGGTCCTTGGATGTATAATTATTACTTTGTGCTAATAGAAATTAATGTATTGGGTTTTTTGCTATTGTAATAAACCAAGATGAGCTGGACCAAAAGTAATTTGTTACATTGCTTGAGCCAATAGCCAACCCTTGTGCACCGATTCATCGTAAACCAGTCCAATAACTTTCAATACAAGACTGGTAAGTTACTGAACTGATTTCCCTCTACAGCAAGCCACAGAGACAATTGATAATGTTCTCTTTTACTCAGATCTTAAACTGAGATAAATATCTTGATAAGCTCCTTTGCTCAGTCTGTGTGGGAAAAATTTTGTTGGCCCTATGTCTTTGCACAGACCTTGCTACACTTGGTCCACTTAGAGGAGGAAAAACATAATTTTTCCTCATTTCTCGGATGAGCGACCAAATGGTACTAATGCAGGATAGTTGGTGTTTGATGAACCAATAAGAGCAAAGGTGCTATAAGTGCTATTCATCTGTTCGATTAATTCAAAAAGCTAATCGATGTAAGTGAGTATGGTGAGACTTTTTATCCATCTTGGTTTTCGGTAACAGCTGTTGACAAGTCACATTGCAAGGATGGTGTTCTACGAAACCAAACCAATTGTTTACTGAAGTTTCTGAGCCGAAAGACTCGTAATTGAAAAAGCATGTTGTCAGTCTCTAGACACCTTGTTAAACAAGTCAATGGTCATTTTGATGAATAAAAATTAATACTTCCACTAACAATTAAATTAAAGTTTAACATTTTGTATACCTCGCTTTTGTCACAAAACTTAGTAACTAACCACTACAAAACAAATGAAAGCAAATGTTTTCAGCTCACAGCACTTCACTTTCTATTAGATACAGCTAGTATAATTACATTATTATATGCAATAAGGCAGTCAAAAGACTGATATCTTTATTTTCTTAATGATTGCTTGTCATTACCATTATAATTTTATTTTTAAAATTTTGATTTTGTTTGCAGGACCTGAGTATGTTTGCAATGCCAGGCCTAACCTCAATTCCCCAGGGGAATAGCACATTTGGGGAGCACCCAATGAGTATAGAACAGCAAACCAGAAGGGATTATGTACTGCAATGGAACACTGAGGCTGAAGTGCCAGAGCTGAACAGACCTCGATCTCGCAGCTCATCACAACCTCACTCCGGCTCATCATCTCCCACAGACAGTCTGCCTAGGTCAAGCTCATACCCAACGAATATTGATGATGAAGACATGGACCATGACGACCACTTTGAACTGAGAAACTATTCTGTGTCACCTTCAGCCAAGTTTGGTAAAGGCTTTCGACAAACTGTTGGTGAGGTGACAGCAGACCAAGAAAGTAATGAAGAAAGGAAGGCAGTATTTGTAAGTATACTACCATATTTGACCAAGTAAGCACCCACCCCCTGCTGTCATAGGTTTTGCAAAGGTTTGGGGGTTGGGCAATTACTCAAGCAATGGGTACTTGATTTGTCAAATTTCCATTATATTAGCTTTCCAAAATAGTTTTATAATAGCTCTTGATACATAATATTAACTCTGAAATCAAAACACAAATGAAAAATACCTGATCACTCACTCTTTGTGAATCACTAAAGCTTCTTAGACTGAGAGTGGCACTCAGGGCAGCCATTTTTTGATCACATGCAGACTGGTTTTGCTATCTTTATTTTGGTTTTGCATGATTTTCCTAAGGGATTTAATGATTTAAAATACAGGTAATTAGTGTTTTCTAAAGGAATTTATTGCAGATAAGCAGAAAAGTTTAGGATTTGGCCGAGGATTTTCTCAGCAATTATTTCAGTTCAAAACATCCCTGTGCAAGAACAATTATTGTCTGAAAATGGGGTGGGCACTTACTCAAGTATTGGTGCTTACTCTGCCAAATACAGTTCACACAAAAACCAGTTATCTTAAATATTTCCTTGTTTAATTAACACAGCTTGAAAAGTCTTTTTGCAGTTTTACTTAATAGATATTGAATTTTAGTTTTTTAAATAAAGCCTATCCCTTACTAGTAAATTGGGCAGAATATAATCTTTACTAGATCCTGGCATTATTTCTGCACTGATCTGTATAAAGCTATTAATAGTTTATCTTTTGCGAACCACCCACACTTCAGGGGTGAATTGTTTTAATTAGTATTTACCAAACAGGCCTTCTTTTTTGTTTTATAACTTGGGTTAGTTTTCTCCTTTATTTTGATTCATAATTTCATCTTCCAATAGACCTTATTCGTGATGATGTCACATTAGCATTTCCTGCACTATTCTAAAAAGAGGCTTGGTGGTGATGCTTAATTGCTACATGCAGTGTAACAAACATTCTAGTCAATAAACATGGTAGAACAGACATTATGAATTCCTGAACAGTTACTCGTTTTAAAATAGATCCAAAACTGTAGAGATCTCACATAGCTTTTCACCAGCAAGCCTCAATTTGATGCACTTGTGACATCATCATGAATAAGGTCTATCGAAAAGAGAGTGCTGCAACTTTATGCTAGTTGTAATCCTTGAAAAAGCCCCCTGGCTCTTTTATTAACTTTTCTCCTTCTATTAGGTTTTTTGATGCTCCTTCTTCGCTCATGGTTGGGTGCCAACTGCTGCACTACAACAATTCATCATGCATGTAACACTGTGCACATAATTTATTATTTCATTTAAAAAGCCATACAAAAACATGTACCTCATGATTTCATCAGTTCTATAGCATGATAAACACTTTTCTTGAAGCAGCAAGCTGATCAATGAACAATGCATCCAACAGATTCAATTAAGAATCTATTTCAAAAACTCGTACTTCAGGTTTGAATGGGGATTCCAAACATCTCAAAACAATAAAAGCACTTGGCTGTTTTGCGGCCTTGTGCATTTGTTATTTCTGGGTGTTTGGAACCCCCAGTCAAACACTCGTACTCGCTTTTGAAATATTACATCAATATCAAGTTTCACTGATATCCTATGATAAGGAATGCTTGTGTGTGTTTTAGGTAACTAATATTGATGGTGAACTGGAGGAGCCAATGGGAATGGGTGAGCACTTGTAACTCGTCACATTATCCACTCTTGCTCTTTGCTTTATTAACCTACTCATTATATTATCCACTCTCGCTCTTTGCTTTTAATTATTAACCTACCTATTATAAGTTTAAAGATCAGATCAAGCAATATATTTTGGCTGTGTACATGTGTACTTCAAAAGTTCTATTAAGCAAATCCTTTAATGAGGATTTAATGAAGATCTCTTTTAGAGCTCAGTTTCTGGAATGTTCCCAACCTGATATCTTAACCACCCCCCTTCTTAGTCCCACCCTTCAAAATATTGAATTGATGGTGAGCAAATTGAGCTAGTAGTGAGTTTTGTTCTTCAACTTCACATTTCTAGTTTCCTCTTTTCATGCGAGTGATTTTGTATAAAACACTAAATTCACTTAACATGATTTATTTTTCTTGCAGAACTTGGTGGTAACTGGGTGTTTTCCAACTTTCTCAAGTCTCATTCCTGTTATGACTTAATTCCAAAGAGTGCAAAAATAGTTGTGTTTGACACAAAGCTAAAAGTATGTTTCTTTATGAGTTACCCTAATTGCTTCTAAGAGCCCCAAATATGTCAAATGACATGTTGCTATATTCTCCTTAGAATGCGTTATTTTTCACGTCACCAGTTTAGGTGTAATTGATTTTCATCATCAGTACTTAATTTATACTCTGATTATTCAAACCCCATTTTCTCCTTGAGCACTAAAAATGTTATTTTTGTAGATGGATTGGCATGCTTTGTAGTGATAATTGGCACAAATACCATGACTGATGTTTTGAAAAATGTTAAAAAAATTTGGGAGAATTTTGAAATGATGCACATAGTTTTTATGTCAAATATCAGTTCGTCTTTATGGCTATCATTACTTTAAAATATTCGACTTAAGTATGGAAAACCATTGAAAACTGAACGAAAATCTTGAATTGCAAAAAATAAGGGCTATGAAGAAAAATGAAAGAGCTGTTACTTCCAGTATGGAATGATATTAATAGTGTTTAAGAATAAGAATAACTACAACATGATGTTTATTTGTATCTTAAATTTTACATACTGATTTTTAGTTAAGAGAAGAAAAAAGAACAGATGATACTGGCAGTCTGAAAATAGTTCGTAAACTAATCAAGTCAGACTACCAATTATTATAGAGAAAAACCAGCCTTCTCATTCAGGGCTCAAAATTTAACTTTTTTATAAAGTAGCCAGATGACCACCAGGCCATTTGAATATTTTCAACATTTAACCTGTACTATAACTACGACCGTAGCTGTGTGCCCAAAAATAATTTTTTCCAGATGTCTGTCCACAAATTAAAAGAGATATTGCATTCACCTATCACACTGTTTATCGTTTTGTTAGAAACATTAGCTCTTAATTAATCAGTTGCAAAGGTTCTACACAATCATTAAGTAGCCACATGGCTACCAGTGATTAAAATGCAGTACCTCACATTCATTTTTTGGTAGCATTGTCCACCTATAAGTGGCAGGTTCAAGCCCTGTTATTACAATGGTTAAACGATTTGAAAAACCGTTCACAACCCGTTAACTAACCGTTAAATTTTGGCCATTAAGTGGAAAGTCGTTTTTGTCCATTTTCCCATGTGACGCCACAATTGTATCATGATGATAACTTCCTGACCTCAAATCCAATCACAGTGTGCAGAGAATTGCCCAACCACGTAATAAGAAAATTATTATTATTTTGATAGTACAATTTTAAGTAGTAACAATTGTTACATTATATTATTAATTTAACAACATTAATCATAATCCTTTGTGCCTTTATAGTGCAATATGTAAATTAAGTCTACTATAATATTAGACAGTTCATCGTTGTCAGCTATGCAGGTAGAAATTTATTTGCAAATTTGCTGTCTTTGTGATGCCATTCTTAGAAAATCAACTGAAACTGAGTGTCATAGGTAAAAGTTGCTTTTGTTACATATTTTGTTACAGACATTTAATTTTATTTCTTGAAGACTTTGAAAAATGTTGGTGATATAAAGTGTACACCATTTTGTATTGTATTTTCTGTTCATATGAAAACTTTTTTTTTCTTCCAGGTGAAGAAAGCATTTTTTGGCCTTGTGGCTAATGGTATGTCTTTTAGCTAATTGTTAGTTTGACAATAAAGAAGTATGAGTCTTAAATCTTGCTTTGAAATTCTGTCAAGAGTCAGTACATGTATTTAGAATTTAAAGCAACAAGGGAATGGAATGAAGTTCAGTTTTTTGTTTGCGATCGACAAAGTAGTGAACATTCGAAGCATAATTTGCACTTCACTGAATGTTTTTTAACTATTAACATAAGAGTTATTTTGTAATATTTATTATAAAATAAAGGAAATATATTGCGCGTTCTGATTGGCTGTGGTGACACACTCTAAATACGAATAGAGTGTGACTGTATACATCATTGCTGGGATTTATTGCAGTATTAGTTTTTATAAAAGAAATATAAATCTGAATGCTTACTTGCTCTACAGGTTCATTGATAGAAACACTTGTGAACTTTTAAGTTCACTCAAAAAGTGTGAGAAAAACTTTCCTACTGCTGAGTTGTTTTCCAAGCAACTCTTTTGTGAACCAAAAAGTTCACACATGTAACTAAAAACTGTTCATGCATGTTTCTATTACTGAACACATGTGCTCATTTATATTTAGAACTATACTACACCTGCATCTCTCTCTTTCTAGGTGTACGTTCAGCACCTTTATGGGACAGTGAAAAACAGAGCTTTGTTGGTAAGAGGCCACAGGTTTCTACTTATAAAGTTCTTCAAAACTGTTTAGTTTCTATTCATGTTAGATACCTTGTCTAAAATTTAAAGTGCAACTCAAACCTTTTATTTGAGAATTTGGCAAAACTTTACTTGTCTCAAGCTTTCAAACAATGTGTAGATTGCTTGATTTGAATAGTAGGAATGTTTCCTGCATGAAATTTAACCTTGTTTAAAATTTTCAGTCTTTTTTTTTGTGACATCAGAGGAGGTAATAGCATCTTTATTGTTGAAATGTCCTGCCCTTTACTATCTATCAAAATACACAGCTATGAACAAACCAAACCAAACACAAATCTTCCAGAAAGCGACAACTACTGAACTTCGATCACATTATTTTATAGGTTTATTCATGCTCTCTCCTTCCTCACACAATCAGACTTGTAGACTTGGCCATAGTCTATTGGCTGTTGGGTCAAAATTGTGGAAGATTTATTAGAAAATCCACAATTTCGAAATTCCGTTTTTTGATATTTCATTTTTGTTTTCAAGAAGTTAAGTAAAAAATGTTATAGTTTAATCCACCATTTTCATTTATTCCATTTTCAGAGCTGAAGAGTCTTTAACTTTTTAAACTTGTTACAATTTGTGATGGTTTATAGATCTGAGCAACTTTTAAAATTTTATGTGGTTAAGTTATTCATGTTTTTCATGTAATCAGTTTGGGAGAGTTTTTCTTTCTGTCTTCATTAGTTAACTTTGTTTGTTCAATCTTCATTTTCTCAATTATTACAAATTAACTTATTTTTCGTGAGTCATATTAAAGTAAGTTAGATGTCTATAAACTGGCTGGGCTTAAAGAGTTAACTCTTAAGTGATATACCATTCTATTCATTAATTATTATTTTTTGTGACGAATTTAGGTATGCTCACCATCTCAGATTTTATTAGTATTCTACGAAACTACTACAAGTCTCCACTGGTATGTATTACTGCATTAGACATTGTTAGAATGAAACTATTATTTGTTAAACTTGTGCCTTGTGTCATAATTTAAGTGATTCTTTTCAGATTTGGAAGAAGAAGCCCTAAATGGAGTACTTTAGCCTGCTTGCAGGTGGCTGGATTTTTTAGTGTGGAATATCACAGGGCTCAGCAGTACCAAATTTTGGATTTCTAGTTTGAGCAAATCCAAGATGGTGGCAATGCTGTGCCCAGCAATTTTTGGCACTAATAAAATCAAGCTGCCTGCAAGCAGACTTGGAGTATCTGTGCTCTAAAAATGAAATGTGTGAAATTGCTGATGAAAGAATAAAGGGGGTTTGGCCTCTCTTTCATAAATCCATGTACCAATTTTTTTATGTAAAATCCTTTAGAACTTCTTCATCCAGTTGTAACACATCTTATTTTTGCATTTTCTATGAACACCATTTGCAGTAAACCTCATTGCCTTCATAACCTTAGCTCTGGTGTTCCATGTACATTTTCTACCGTTTGGCATTTACTCGTTGACAAATTCAACTTAAATAAAAATGTTTTCTGTGTTTTATGGTTTAATGCAAAAAACGGAAATTATAGATTCAATTTAAGGGTTTGATTATTTTTTTGTTGCATCTTATTCATTCTCTCAGAGGTCTTATGATTTTATGACACTTAATGTGAACATTGCAAGAGTTTAATAATCATTTATTGATTGAGTTACATTAATTTGTAAATATGTTTTTAGGTTCAGATGGATGAACTAGAAGAGCATAAAATCGAGACTTGGAGAGGTAAATAGAACAAGTTTAATGCACTAGTCTAGGTCTGAAATTCTTTAGAGCTCAGTAAAATTGTTGCTGCAAGTTAATGAATCTAAAAGAAACCATTACAGATTCTATACAGTTTCTGCTAAACGAATTCTTCCATTTTTTTCTTTTGTTTTAACAGAAATATCATCAAAAAATCTTAAAGGAAGGTTGATTCGGATCGCACCAATGCAGAGGTTAGTCATTGATTTTATGGTAGAAGTAGCAACTGTTTTATTTCACTTTTAAGAAAATAGGTTATTGCTTAAGTAGTCTCATTGTTAAACTGTCTGGTATAACCTAAATCAGGAGTCCAATCATCTACTATTACCTATGCTGTCTACTATGATCCCACACTTAGCATGGTAATACTCGTACTGTGATCCCGCACCTACTATGATGCTAGCTACTTGTACTATGATCCCTCACCTACTAAATGATAATACTCATACAGTGATCCCATGCCTACTATGATGCTACTTGCACTATGATTCCACACCTACTAAATGATAATACTCATACTGTGATCCAACACCTACTATGATGCTACTTGTACTATGATCCCACATCAACTATATGATAATACTCATACTGTGATCCCACACCTACTATGATGCTACTTGTACTATGATCCCACACCTACTATGATAATACTCATACTGTGATCCCACACCTACTATATGATAATACTCAGTGTGATCCCACACCTACTATGATAATAATCACAGTGTGATCCCACACCTACTATGATAATACTCATACTGTGATCCCACACCTACTATATGATAATAATCACAGTGTGATCCCACACCTACTATGATAATACTCATACTGTGATCCCACACCAACTATATGATAATACTCAGTGTGATCCCACACCTACTATGATGCTACTTGTACTATGATCCACACCTACTATATGATAATAATCACCGTGTGATCCCACACCTACTATGATAATACTTTTACTGTGATCCCACACCAACTATATGATAATACTCATAGTGTGATCACACACACCTACTATGATGCTACTCCAACTATGATCAACTCCTTATTAGTTCCCACACCTATTATGGTGATTGGTCCCACACTAACTATGATCCCATAATGCATACTACGATCCAATTTTTTCCATGATCCCAACTACTATGATAACAGATCTGCAATAATCCAAGGCTTACTATGAACTTACACCCTCTCTCACCCCTACCCTTCTGTGATCCAACACCTACTACAATAACAAGCCTTCTATGATTCCATACATTCTAGGATCCTGCACCTAAGTACTATGATCCCTCGTCTTTTATTACCCCACAGTTACTATAACAACACACCTTCAATGACTTCAGACCTCCTATAATCCCGCAACTTCCGAGAATTCCACTGCTACTATGGTCACACATCTTCTATGATTCCACAACTTCTAGTATCGCACACTTACTGTAATAACGCACCTTCAAGGATTCCACTCTTACTATGGTCTCACACCTTTTAAATCCAGCACCTTCAAGGATCCCACATCTTTTATAATCCCACAACTAGGATCCCACTCTTTCTATGATCCCGCACTTACTATAATCCCTACTACACTTCCTAGGATCCCATTTTTCTTTGACCCCACATCTACTATTATCCCACACTTTTTAGGATCCCACACAGTTCTATGATCCCGCACCTTCTACAACCCCACATCTTCTATGATCCAACACCTGTGATCCTGCACCTTCTATGATCCTACACCTATGACCCCACACCTTCTATGATCCAACACCTGTGATCTCGCACCTTCTATGATCCTACACGTACGACACCACACCTCCTATAACCCCATACCTTCTATGATCCAACACCTGTGATCCTGTACCTTCTATGATCCTACATCTACGATCCCACACCTTCTATAATCCAACATCTTCATGATCCAACACCTGTGATCCCGCACCTTCTATAATCCCGCACCTTCTATGATCCCTCGCAGGTCGATGATCCCACACCTTTTACAACCCCGTACCTTCTATGATCCCACACAGGTCTATGATCCCACACCTTCTATAATCCCATACCTTCCATGATCCAACACCTTCTATGATCCAACACCTGTGATCCCGTACCTTCTATGATCCTACACCTATGATTCCACACCTTCTATGATCCAACACCTTCATTATCCAACACCTGTGATCCCGCACCTTCTATAATCCCGCACCTTCTATGATCCTACACAGGTCTATGATCCCATACCTTCAATAATCCCACACCTTCTATTATCCAACACCTGTGATCCCGCACCTTCTATAATCCCACACCTTGTATGATCCAACACCTTTTATGATCCAACACCTCTGATCCCATACCTTCTATGATCCTACACCTATGATCCCACACTTACTATAATCCAACATCTTCATGATCCAACATCTGTGATCCCGCACCTTCTATGATCCCTCGCGGGTCAATGATCCCACACCTTTTACAATCCCGCACCTTCTGTGATCCCACACCTTCTATAATCCCATACCTTCCATGATCCAACACCTTCTATGATCCAACACCTGTAATCCCGTACCCTCTATGATCCTACACCTATGATCCCACACCTTCTATGATCCAACACCTGTGATCCCGTACCTTCTATAATCCTACACCTATGATCCCACTCCTTCTATAATCCAACATCTTCATGATCCAACACCTGTGATCCCGCACCTTCTATGATCCCTCGCAGGTCGATGATCCCACACCTTTTACAATCCCGCACCTTCTATGATCCCACACAGGTCTATGATCCCACACCTTCTATAATCCCATACCTTCCATGATCCAACACCTTCTATGATCCAACACCTGTGATCCCGTACCCTCTATGATCCTACACCTATGATCCCACACCTTCTATGATCAAACACCTTCATGATCCAACACCTATGATCCCGCACCTTCTATAATCCCACACCTTCTATGATCCTACACAGGTCTATGATCCCATACCTTCTATAATCCTCACCATCTATTATCCGACACCTGTGATCCCGCACCTTCTATGATCCCACACAGGTCTATGATCCCACACTTTCTATGATCAAATACCTTCTATGATCCAACTCCTGTGATCCCACACGTTCTATAATCCCGCACCTTCTATGATCCCACACAGGTCTATGATCCCACACCTTCTATAATCCCACACCATCTATAACCCGTCACTCTGATCCCACATCCGCTATTATAGTCCCACAACTTCTATGACTTCACATCGTCTATGACCCCACACCTTCTATGACCCACATTCTCTATGATCCCACACCTTCTATGACGCTACACCCACTAACGATCCCACATATACTCTTTTCCCACACCTTCTAGGATCCGGGCACACTTTCTATAATCCCACACCTATGATCTTGCACCTTCTATAACTCCACACTTTTGTGTATCCCACTTCTATGACCCCACATCTACTCTTATCCCACAAATGAGTACCAGCATACATGGACCTCTTTGAAGCGGCTGCCTATTGCGCCTTTATATATGCTTCCGGTCCGCTGGGGGTAAACTGATCATTGTAAAGCGCCTTTGAGCATGTATATGGAAAGGGCGCTATATAAATGCACCACTTTACTTTGCTTTACTTTCTAGGATGACTCCACACTTAGTATGATACTACTTCAGTTCTGTTATCAACCCACGCCCTTATTGATTCTACACCTACTATTGTCCCACACCTTCTATTGTCCCACACCTTCTATGAATTCACACACCTACAAATCTATACCTTATTTGATTCCACATCAGTTAATATCCCTGGCCTTACTTTGATCCCACGCATTCTGAAATACCATTTCTAATAGATGCCTCACATACTAGGATTCCACGCTCGCTTTGATTCCTTGTCTACTTTTATCCCACACTCGCTATGATCCCTCTTCTACTTCAATCCCATACCTGCTATCCTTACGCTTAGTTGTGGTTATTGAATTGTTAGTTTATACAGTTTAAGCAATAAAGGAAATCAGGAATGTTTGGGAATCACCAAAATGACTAAGGTGATACCGAGATTGACAATTCCAAAATGATACCGAACTTGAGACTTTCGTGCAGCTAGATGCTGTTTCAGTTTCTTACATGTGCCTCTTTTCTGCAGCCTGTATGAGGCAGTTGCAATGCTTGTGGAAAGCAAAATCCATCGACTTCCTGTAATTGACCCATTCTCAGGGAATGCTTTGTATATTCTCACCCACAAGAGAATCTTGACGTTTCTGTATCAAAGTGTAAGTGGCCTCCTTTTGTTAGTGGTATTGAAGATCGTTGAACGGTTTTATTTTTTACGATTGATATTCTGCTGCATCAGTCGTGTTGTGTATCCAACAAGTTTGGACTACTTGAACTCAAAGAAACCTAAACAATTTTTTCAGTCATTTGTTTATTCATTCATTCATCCATCTATCCATCCATTCATAAATGTATTCATTCATTCGTTCATCCATTCATTCGTTCGTTCGTTCATTCATTCATTCATTCATTTATTCATTCATCTATTCATTCATTCATTTATTTATTTAGTCTAGAGTAGAAGGTATCTCCCTTAGTCTAGAGTAGAGGGTACCCCTCTTAGTCTAGAGTAGAGGGAAACTTTCTCAGTCTTGAGTAGAGGGTCCCTCTCTCAGTCAAGAGTAGAGGATACCTCTTGCAGTCTAGAACAGAGGGTAACTCACTTAGTCTAGAGTGGAGGGTACCTCTGTCAGTCTAGAGTAGAGGGTAACTCCTTAGTCACTGATGTACGCCTCAACTTACCGTTAAACACGTGGTTTTTTCTTAAAGCTTTCTGATTTGAAACTTCCTGATTATATGAACCACACCTTGCAAGAGCTAGGAATTGGTACATTTTCTAACATTGCCACAGTAAGTATGATATGTATTTTGTAGCAATTATGTATTTCTGCCTATTTTGTCTTGTGTAAACTGTAGACTCGGGCATCTGCCATTTTTTGCAAACACTGCAGATCCAGTGGATAAATGGCATTAAGTAAAGGCGTTATAATATTCAAAAATGAGATTATGTTCAGCGATTGAAATAACGGTCGGTCAACAGAAATTGTCGGGTCAGAATCGAGCATTGTCCAGACATATCCATTTGTACCTTAAAAGAAAATTTAATTTTAAGACATTGGCAGTCATGATGGAAATTATTCAATCTTGTCATGTTCCCATGTTTCTTTGTTGAGAAATTAGTTACAATTGTAAAATTTTCAATTTGTCAATCGTGAATTAAAACTTCTTGTTTTCATTGCGAACCTGTTTTGCTGGAGTTGCTATGGCAGAAAGGTTGACAGATCATGTAACTTGTAAAATGTAGTCTCTATTGCAACTAGTTGAAATGGGTCAAATTTGTTACAGCCAAAAGCGCGTATGTCCGAGCAAAATAATGTTTGACCGGACTATGTGTCCGGCGCCTGCCTGAGAGTTATTTCAAGCCTTGTTGTTTCTTTACAGTCGTCTAAAATTAATGCTCTTTGGAGTGCCAAACCTCTTTTTACCTAATATATAAAAAAAACCTTTTGTATCAAATCAGCTTCAAAAGCGCATAATCTTTGATGATCTTCCTTTAGGTAACGCGAGAGACACCCTTGATCACGGTGTTGAACATCTTTGCAGAAAAAGGAGTTTCTGCCTTACCAGTTATAGACAAGAATGGTAGGTAAACACGACAGGCCTTTCGTTTATCATCATATGAATTCTCTCTACATAAACGAAATAAGTAATTTCGTAATAAAAAGACGGAAAGTGATCAATATAAATAAACGAAATAAGTAACTTCGTAATGAGAAGACGGGAAGTGATCAACAAGAAAGATGACTGGAAATGAAATTTAAATTCTTTTAAACTGGTTACATGAACATTATGGGCTCCAGTTGGGAGAATTTACCCATACATCCATGGACAGCGGAAGGAAAGGGGCACATTGGAAATTGTTAAAGTAATGTGAAGCAATTATATAGTGCACTTTTCATTTTGTTACGTTCCAAGGATCTTTTACATGAACGTACAGTGATAAGTTTACTACTGGTTGCTACTGTAACTCATTTTTTTTTCTTCTGAGAAAAAGAAGCTTGTGACCGCAGTGCCTATCCAAGCCTATAAACTTTCGCACTAATGTTAGTTTTGTTTCTTGGACTATGATAAGCTGACTTTATCGACGTAGTACAGAAATGATGTGCATGTTTCTGATATTTAGTTGCCTGCGTTGTGGTCGTGGGTTCAGTGTAGTCTCCATAGTACTGTTCCTTTTTTATTCATAAAAATCGTCATCTAAGCAGCAGAAAGCTCTTTTTGTGGTAATAGCTAAGCTAAGCTATATCCTTTCTCAAGCCAAGTTTTGTTTCCGTAGTGTAAAGCAGAGAGTCTTTCTCCCTTGACATGACACTATCCATCCCAGGCGAGCCCTCACCAGAAGCTGTTACTCATTTATAGAGTTAAGTGGACTGGAGACAAGTAGTGTGAAGTGCCTTGTTCAAGGACACAACACAGTGGTCTGACGGGGGCTCGAACTCATTACCCTAGGATGACAAGTCGAACACACTAACACTTGAAGACAAACGTCGCAAATTTTGCTGATAAGGACTAAAACAAATGTAATGTTTTTCTTTCAACTAGAGTGAACTGACACTTGTTAACTTATTTTGCAGGAGTCTGTGTCGATATTTATGCAAGATTTGACGTTATTGTAAGTATCTTTGCGGGGTTTTGTTCATTGTTTAAAGCTGTTCCACGTTTTCTGCCAAGAGTTTCCACAATCCCAAGAAACTACATGCAGTGAAAAAAACTGATGTCGTGCTTAAACAGTAGAAATGCACAACGTGTACAAACAATGTGACGACTTCATAAAACCATTTGTAGGTTAATTTGTAAGATTTTTTTCTGTAATATTGATTGATGAAGATAGCTCTGGTCACATCGTGTGTAGTATTTATACTACATTGGGCTAATAATGAAGAATGAAACTACGGGAAATGGAAGTGTCGGTCAAGTTTTATTAAACTGCATGAAGATGTCGAACACTGTTGGAGCGACGATTAGGAGGGAGGGGAGGGGGGTCTCATGAAGTAAAAGGATTTATGTATGTATGAAGTTAAATTTATGCCTCAAGACTTCAAGCCCCAGCGTTGTTACCTGGAAGGAAGCGCTTTAGTTAAACTGAGCTAGCTTTGTTTCAGAACCTAGCTGCCGAGAAGACATACAACAACCTTGATGTAACTGTTAGACAAGCCCTCGAACACAGAGCTGAAGTAAGTACCAGGTATTTTGGAAACTGTTACTTAGCAATGCAGCGTTTTGGTTAAGTAGTTCTGCATTTGGATCTTGACAGGAAGTGGTTTCATTGTAGCAACAACGCCAAGGGAATTAGTTATCTTACCCTGAATAATTTTTATTTTTCCTGAGTATTATGGGTTATTTTATTTTTGTACAATAAATGTTGCACACAGAGAAAATTTTCGTTATTACGTCACGTTTTTAAAAGTTTTAAAGTTTTTGACATTGAAGAACAAACCATAGGACTCTGCCATTTGGGACCTACAGTTTTTAACTTAAAATGTCCTTTTCTGAGGTGACAAGAAGGTCTAACAGTTTGCAAATTTTAATGCAAAGGCAGCACCTTCTCCTCAGTTGTTTAAACTTGACAGTGGTTACAACGTATACAAAGGAATAGCGATATCATTTCTCATTTTCAGAAGGATCCACAAAAACTTGTTCAGAGTCGATTCTTTTGACAGTTTGACGTTATGACTTCCGACGTCAGTGCAAAAAGGCGGCCTCCGTGGAATTGACTGAGCTTTCTTTAACAATTTTTGCAAAATACTGATAAGAAATTGTTTAAGAAAGTAGAATTTTGATATCCCAAATTGTTGTTTTTAAACTTATCAAAAAACAAGTTTGGAGTGCAGGTTCCCTTTAAAGGTTATTCTGGAAACTTCGGTAAAGCTGTTTCCCAGTTAGGATTCTCATTGTGTGACATAGCGAGAGAGCAAATTAGAGACCTCTGCTAGCAGGAAAAAATGTGGGCCCAAACTGGTTTATAATTACTTTTTATTTTCTTCCAGGGCTTTGAGGGAGTTCATCGATGTTTGCTAAATGAATCTTTATCGGTGGTTATCAACAGAATAGCTGTAGCAAAGGTAATGTTGTATTCTTAGGCCAATGATCTCGGATCCAGATGTTATTTGTCAGTGTTTACGCGCTTCATAACCCTCCCATTCTTGAGTTTTCAATGGATGTAACACAGCGCTTGATACAAAGTTGGAAGGCCGTTAACAGTCAATTGTTCTGTTTGACTGGATACCCGTCGTCCGAATGTATCGAACAAAACAAAAAAAGTAATTTAAGTTATTGTAGAATTTAAGTATTTTTTGGAAAAACAATATGTTGATAGTCCTGCAGTGAAAAAATGGAAGGGCTAGGTTGAGTTTTTTTAAGCTTTGTTTCCAGCATTCCTACGTAAACTTATGACAAACATATTGGTTGTCATGGTAATCAGTCCTAGATTAGGCGAATCAGTTTTTGACAAACGCAGTCTGAACATAAGCGCCGCCTGTCCGCTGAGCAATAAGAAACCACCAGGTACAAACTTTGTTTTAATGTGTCAGCCGCCAAAAGGAGTTTATTTACTGAATATTCAGGCATCTGCTTAAGCTGTACGTACTGAATTCCATTGATAGAGAATACAAAGGCCATTTTGCGGAACTTCTAAATGACATTATATAGCTTTGAAAGTGCCTGAGCAGGACTTTTGAAAAGCAAGCCACTTTGAAAGTTCGTTTCTCTTGTAACTGGTTGTAAAAACACAAAATAACGTCGAAGGTGAAATGGGAGGCGAGTTAGAAAAGTAAAGTGGTGTATTAATTTGTTTAGCGTCCTTTCCATATAAATACTCAAAGGTGCTTAACAATGATCAGTTTACCCCCAGCAGACTGGAAACATATATGTGTAGGTTCCTCTGGTAGCTGCTTGAAAACGACGAATGTATATTGGGACTCGTTTTACCGACCCCGGGAGTAGCCTTTAGTGGGAAAGGAGGTAACCAAAATACTCAATCCTCGAGCAGGCGGGGGATCGAACCGGAAACCTCAACATTGGGAGGCAGGGAATTTACCACTGCACCAACCAAAAACTATTAATTTCTTATCAGTTGGTGTGCATTTTGCTAATCTACCAATGTTTTGTTCAAAATGCAGGTTCACCGTCTCGTCATTGTTGATGAGAAAGATCACTGCATCGGAGTAGTGTCACTGTCAGACATACTAAAGTTTCTGGTTTTGAAACCTGAGGGTATGTAAACATCACTGTTTTATAACTAAACCACTGTAAATGTTCTAAGTAGTCTCTCCCCCCCACCCCACTCTAACCAGAGGCTACATGT
>JAOBRD020048107.1:0-10554 GCA_027575215.2 Hydrozoanthus sils
TTCGTTTTGTCGATATTGAGAGAAAGTTTGTTACATGCAAGCCAAGTATTGATTTTAGGTAGGTTGAAGTTAACGATCGATTCTAATTCAAAAAGATCCTCATTAGCATAAAATAAGTTAGTATCATCGGCAAACGTGCGTGCTATTGTGTTGGTGTTGTTTCAGTTTGTGACGTGAAATCAGTCGTGACTGTAACTTAACATAATAATCAGTTTGAATACGTGTAATATCTTTGGTGTTTAATCCACTCTCGTATCGCATGACAAAATAAACTATAAAATCACTGAACCCGGCACAGTGGAAGCAACATTTCAAAGCTGAAAATTGTCAAAACCTTAAAAGGGCCTGGCTAAACCTCGCTGTTACATTGGGTCGCTGTACGCTTTGCGCAAAGTGTCGGTCTTTTTCGCAAATAGAAGAAAAGATAGAAAAGGTACGAGTGTTATTAGTCGATACTAAACCAGTAGGAATACAATAGGGGGTCTTTACTCTCTGCTTTAAGTGATGTTAATTAATGGTTAAACATGAGATAACTGTTGTATAAGAATGTATTGTAAGAAATATTGGTAAATACTTTCTGTTATTCTCGTTATTTTGTGCCTCCCGTTGATGTAAAAAAAACAGTTTACTCAAAAACACTTGTTGTTTTTAGACATAACTGTAGTTTTAAGAAAAGCCATGCAGCCCAAATAAGATGTCGGCCTGCGCTACAATTCGCGCCAGAGTCTTTTGAGCCGCACAGAGAATTTGAATTGTGAAGCAAAAAATAAACAAAAAAAGGGAGTAAAAAAAACGATTTAATGCCCTCCAGTATTTTCCATTATTACTCCACAGCTATTGCAAATATGAGGTGAAAATTTCAACCAATCTGTCTGCAAAATCGGTTGATATTTGAAGCAAAATGCGTCTGATACGAGTCAGTATCTCAAACTAGGCAAACAGTAATACCAGATCGTCTTGTCTATAATTGCACCGACACGGAGATACCCATCGAGCTTGTAACATTCTTTTCCATTGTATGTCTCCTTTTAATGATTGCTCAACTTTAGTATCTGAAAAGACTGCTTTGAATCTTATCGTCTCTCGACCAATAACGTTATTCGTCATTCACCGCAGACAATTCCGAACGGACATCTGTCCAAAAACACATAAGAATTTATCGCATTGGGAGTGAAGGCCTTCAAAACTCTTCTTTTCAATGTAATTTTGCTATGGTACACATGGAGAATACGTGCGTCTAGTGATTAAAATCGCGGTATAGCGCGGTCATTGTCAAAGTAAGCAATCAAATGCGACCGGCTAGCTTCTCTAAATAACTACAGTTGCTTACTCCTTGCCATTCCTCACAGTTTCTTAGTGCAGTTTTCTCCCAGATTCTAAGATGTGATAAGATTATCGTTAGACACGACTGAGCTTATGAAGAATAAGCAAACAACTTCAACCTCGATGATATATGACGACTTCTTTTTCCTTTTGCTTTTAAGGTTTCCTGTTCCTATCATCACCTACAGATCGGATAAGAGTGCCGTCCGCCGCTGATTGGTTGGCAGAGAAGTCACCGCAGGCGTGGGCACTGACCTTCTGTTACTTTTCGGTGGTCAGTGGAAATCCCAATTGAGCTCGTGGTTGTTTTGCACTCTCAGACAAAACATTCTACTGCACTACCACAATGCGAGTTTTATTTGTAATACTTGGAAATATTATTTTAATTCTCGTGCAAAGCTCAAAAAGGGGAGTGCTGGCCAAAGGTGAGGGTCTTACATATATAGCGGTCATTTCAAGACTAGAATTTAAACCTCATTATTTATCTTTCTCTTACTTTGTTATTTGGCAACCGAGCAGATCGAACGCGCATCGGGACCCGGGATGGACGACAAATTCATTATGAAGAAGTTTTTCCAGAGAGGATAACACAGAATGGAACCCTGCTTCAAGGCCGTCAAAACTTTGTCAATTACGGACTTATGGGAAGAAGAACTAGGACATTATTTTACAAAATCATCGCCTTCGGTCGCATTTTTAAGTTTCATCTGGAACGAGAGAGTCGCCTGTTAGCACCAGAATTTGTTGTGGAACATGTCTTCAACCACACACACCGGATTCCGTTTGCTGGTGATTTGGACGAGTGTGTCTATAGAGGCCAGGTTATGGGCGATCCAGATTCGACTGCGGTATTTACTGTGTGCCATGGTTTGGTGAGCTCATGATTTGAAACTTGGATATACAAAGTAGTTACTTTGATATAATTTTTTGACAGCTATTTAAAACACCCGAAAATATTTCATCATTGGCCGAGTTTTATCTTTAGACCCTAGCTTGGAACTTGAGCCTTTCTAAACATGTTTTGAGATTTTCAATACCAACAATTTGACATAGACTTACAAGACAAGAAGTAACTGCTCTTTTCTTTGGTGATGAAATCGTTTTGTGTAATCTTTTCAAAGCTCTGTGTAACAAATTAATTGCCGCTAACACAGTGCTACTGGAGTGAGTCTTAACTGGCTCCGAGTGTTTCTCACAGCTCAACACTAATTGTAAGGAAAACGCCTTACTGTACCTTTAGTACTAACAGGCTTACAGAATTGGGTAAAATTTTCTATTTACTAAAATATTTGGACACCTTGTTACAATGCTATCCGGAAATTCGCCGTAACAACAAATTACCCCCTGGTAAACAATTTAAAGGAACGCATTGTAAATTAAAGCCTTTTTACAGTGCTAGTGTAACTATTCATTTGCTCGTAAAAACCGTATTTGGTAACAAAATGAAAAATTTTTCTTAAGAAAGTAGAAAATTCTATTTCATTTTGGTTCGAGTAGGAGGGAGAATTATCTGCTTTACCATGTTATTCACCGTTATCCCCTTGGATAAATACACAGTATGCTTGTTTAGTATTTTCGTTATTAATTTTTGTTTCTTTTCTGAAATTCCCTGCTGGGTGCAAGACACGTCTCTCTTTAGTATGCATTACACAACATGTACATTGATTTTACCAAAACACATGCAAAACTCGAAATGTGATTTCTTAATGAGTTTTTCTTCCTCTCTAGCGTGGAATCTTCTATACAGTCGGAGAACAGTTTTTCATTGAACCTGTAGATCAACCGCAGAATAATTCTGGTAACGATTTCAGGAAATTCCATATCGTATATCGCTATTTCCCTATCCTCGGTGCAAACGGTATCGATAACACAACTTCGACCTTTTGTGCCACTCCAGGTAAGGTCTTATTTCAAAACATTGAATGTCACGAATATTCCGTTTCAGTTTTGTTTTTCTCTATTGTACATGTAAAATATTTACTGTATCTAAGTTTTGTTCAGGTTGCCGAGTTCACTTATAAACCGCTCTGGTGTGCGTTTTCTCGATTTCCGGGTTGTAATCTTTTCTCTTCTGCGTGGGTTTTGTGAACCTCACGTGAATTCACGCACATCAGCGTAGCGAGTCGAAGAATGTGTTCGATGCCATTTTTCTAAAAATTCTTCATTGTAAAGAAAATTTTTCTGCTGGTTAATTGCGCTTGAAACAGGTCGCAGTTAGCACAAATATGAGACAAAAGTCTTGTTTCAAGTATGTTTGACAAGAGTTTTAGTGAATGAATGCGAAATAGCTTTCAGCCCGTGTGGAACTGTTGTCGTGTTAACACTTAGTTCTTGTCTCAGTAATCATCCCAAGCACGTATTTTAATTGGTCACGCTTTCTAGGCTCTCGATGACCTTGTCTTGATCGTTCACATCACAAAAGTCTGCTCATAGTCAAAATCAAAATCAGAATGTTGAGTCAAGCCAGACCAACCATTTTTAGAATCTGCATTTCGTAAATTAACACAAGCTTTTTTTTTAAACGAAGGTGTACACTTTTGCTTTGTTTTTGCTTTACGCTAGAAGTTGAATGAACCTAATTCGATTCGTGACGGTGCTGTAGTATCATTCTAGTCCTACTGAAGCACATTTACACTGAAGGTGTTTTCTGCTTTTCAGCATAACATAAAGAGTATGTTTAGCGGTCGGGCAGTTTCGTTCCTTAACTGATTCGAATTTTGAGTTTTGCTTTTGAGATAACAAAATAAATTCCGTTTGGGTCAAGGCTGTAACAACAATTGTTTCGTGTCCTTTATATAAAATTTGAGCTTCATCCACTAGACTTTAAGACATTTATGTTACATGAGGCCAGTTTACTAAAGGCGTAAATTTATACGAAGACAAGCTTTCAGAGGTGTCACAAACAAGCAACATTCCATGAGGGAGTTGAGGGAGTTCAGTACATTTAAGGCAAAGTGTATTAGGTACGACTAGTTTTATTCATACTCTAAGGTCACTGTAAAATGGTAAAAGAGTTGATTTTCTGAAATAACAGGGATATTTTAAATTTACTTTGACTTTTTGAAATCACTGAGACGTAAGTAGCGTTGTCATGGCAAAAACTTGTAAATGCTTTGGGACGAAAAACTACTCAACAAACAAACCGTGAATTATTTTTAATTAGTAAGAAATCTTGAGTAAGAAATCAAATCGCCTGTAAACACGAAGATATTCCAAAACTTGTGCCAAACATAACAACCGCAGATGTGTCTCTATTTTTCCTCTTTCTTTTTCATTGTGTACACGAAATATTTGCATCAGTGCATGGGTTCTATTTGTCAATGTTGTGATTTATGACAACCTGAAAAGCTTTGAAAGTGACAGGCTCGTTTCACTATATTTTGATTTTTGAATGTTTTCCTTCATTAAAGAAATTGACCTTGGCATATTTATATCAAATATTTGCAGACAATTTGTGATTAGTCAACGCCCGGTTGCAATTCAAATTAAACGAAAAGCGTCCAAAATCGGGGTTTCACGATATTTTCAGAGGTCAGGTTTTACACAGCTACACGTTTTGTTATAAGAACAAACTTAATATGAACATCCAGGCTAAGATTGTCGACAAATTTAGATCAAGCAAAGAACGATCACCAGGCTGATTTTTGATCAGACAGTTTCGCTCCCTGTACACAGACTGGGATGTGAGTAGAAACCCTACGCGCGCACATTCTCTACATATTTTCCGCATACTGCGATAAGAATTTCTTGGTGCCTTTTTATTGTTCCGGACAGCAACTCTACGGTTTGGAAATATCAGGAAACAAGAACAATTTAAGAACAATTTGAGGCTGAAAACGCCAAAAAATTTAAGAGCAGCCCAGCCTCATCTGAAATTTACTGATTCTTATTCGTATAGAATTTAGAATTTAGATTTCAGCCTTTCCAGTTCTGGCTTGCAGCAAGAAGGATAACAAATTAAAACAAGAAGAGTGTAAAACTTTTGTTTCTTGTTCATTATTGCGACCTTTGGGATGTGTTCCCTTTGTGTACGGGGAGACTAACTGTGGAAACCGTATATAGAATATCAAATTCAAGGATCAAGACTTTATGTATGCAGTGACGTTAGGTGCGTCAGTTTGGCTCACCGGATGTCAGTTTAGAACATTTTCTTTATTGTGAGTTAATAATCATGTATGATAAGTAGATATTTTCTGCTGTCAGAAGTTGTTCCATTTCTTTTAGTTTTAGGTTTTGTGAATTCTGCGTGCAGATGATATTCTTCATATAAAAAGACATATAGATAATAGTGAGCGAATGATAGAGTTCCGGTGTCCTTGTCCCCGCGGTCACGTTTTCTGTTCTATTGATTTATTCTAGATCCCAGCGTTACAAAACTTGAAAGGTTTAGTGAAAATAATAACGAAACAGATCAAATTGTGGAAGAGAAAGTTGTTGAAAGGAAGAGGAGGCGAAGGCGATCACTCGATGAAGTAACAGTGGAGTTGATGTTAACCGCTGACAAAACTATGGTGAAGGCTTTCAGGAGCAAAGCGGACTTAGAAAGCTACCTGATCACTATAATGGGAATGGTGAGTGATTTGCTGCTACTGTGAAAGATAAATTTACTGTTTGTTTATTAGTTTGCGTGCTGTGGCTCGTAAAATGTCTGGTTACCCGATAACAATCTTATTCAAAGATATATTGCAGAAATCAACAGGTTTGTGTTACGTGCGTCGATCTGTTTCTCTTAAGCGCTGCATGCATCAACAACTTATAAGTAAACGTTATGTCGCAACTATCATTGATCTAGAGTGGTTATATCTTGCTATCACTTTTGGCGTTAAATTTCTATTGATGGACAACGCCCGACAGAGCTGTCAGTTATCATCAGTTATCAGATGCACCATCTAGTTTGAGTGATGTTTTGAAAAGACTGATCTTAAGAGGTGCCAAGAAGACAAGGATTTTAAGATAATACAGAGTTAAACAAACATTTTTACAAAATGTATGGCAGAGCTGTTTCCTCAATAACGCTAAATAGAATGCACCAGATATGTACAAGAAGGTGGCGGGTACACGTACACTATACCACAGTGTGTGGCACTCGCTGTTTATATCAATACTGACTGCGCCTGGCATATTCGAAGCTTTTCTAACCTTTATACATTTTTATGAGCTGTTTCAAATACTTTAGTGCGCTTCCTTCGTAAAATACTGTCGGGATATTATAGTTGAGTTTATGGGCTTGCCAAAAATAATTGAGTAACTGATAACAGTACTGAGGGATTGAACTTTCTAATTCTGCACGCAATGCTTATTCGAATACTCTCCACGAGCTAGTCATACGATCTGTCGCTCTATTACTTAGCATTTAAGTAAAATATAATAGTATTTAACAGCCGACCAAAGCTTGTTACGAAATTAAGCAGGCTTAAAGAGTTAATTAAAAATATTTGATAGTTTAACTGATCCTTCCTTAAGAAAAAAGTTTGCCGTTTGCTTTCTCCCTGTAAACAGCAAATTGAGCCTCGCTGCAGATAGTTTAAGCTGCTAGATTTGATTATTTTAAAACAATTTTGTGTATCTACCACAAACCTGCTTCAAAAAACGAGTCAAAATTCATCTCGTTTTTAAAATTGTTTTTTGAGACAGTTGCGTCTTTTCTTCCTTTTTGTTTGTTTTTACTAATCTTACGAGATAAGAACGCGCCAGGCTGACAAAAGCGTCGAAGGAGCTTAAGTGTGTTCGTTTGGTTGATCACGTTCTAATATAAAGCCATGGAAGCCTTTCTCACGCTCTGTGAGTTGAGGCTACTTAATTTTTGTTAGTAAAGTCAGTCCCGTAGGAAGGGAGGGAGGGGGTGCAATGGTTCGCCCGCATCCCCCCACAGGGTACGAAAGGTTCACTTTTTGTCAACCAACTGTTTTTAGAACACAACTAAACTATCCTTCACTGTCCTTTACGCACGCCCAATTAGAATACACTTTTGAGTGATTTAAAAAGTGCAAGGTTAAAAAGACATTTACATTATAGTTTTGTTCTAATTCACCGTTTTTGTAGTGCAAATGAAACTAAGCAAAAACAATGCTCCTTTTTTGATTAGTAAATAGTTACATTGTTCTCAAAAACTGTAAAGAGGTTACTCGGTCCAAAAAGGTTGAATAACATCAACGTTATAAAGGGGTAGTTTTGGCTTCCTACTTTTCAGTCTCAGACAACCGAACTTTCAAAATATCTCGAGGGAGAATGTTCCCTGGATTTTAGCTTGTCTTCTCTCTCACTGTAAGTTTGTCAATCATGAAACAGATTCAAGAGTGTTGATATTTATTACTTTTGTAAACGACATATAAACATGTTCTTGTTTTTTACCTCAGGTATCTCGCATCTACAATGACGCATCCATCGGAATGAGAATAAATATTGTCTTGGTGAAAATAATTATGTTGTCTCAGGACGAGGTAAGCCTTAGGATGTTGCTATATGATGCATTTTTTATGTCCTTCGGAATAGCTTCTTTCTATATATAATTTTTGTTATTACATTTGGAAAACCTTAGCATTTGATTTAAAAGAGTTAGCGTAGAGGATTATATTTAACATTCTTAATGCATAATATGAATATAACTTAAGTTATCTAAACATGACATAGTAAGCAATTAGATGTGTAATATAATATACACAACTTACTCGACTATGTGATATAACATACCATATAACAAACGTATTCTATGTCAATACTGTAAGTTACCAGTTAATAAGGTACACAGGTAGTATTTAGTCGCTTAAAGTGCGACACGTCTTATCTTATGTACGGATCTCGTGTAAATGCGTAAGATCGCGCTTTACATTAGGTGCGCATAATATAAGGCCGTGTTTAAATTAAGGCGTTTTGTTCTGGATTAAATGTTTTCACTGTTTTTAGCTTAGAATGCACATTGCGAAGTTCCGACGGGCCTGTGTTAAAAAGCTAGAAATGCATTAAAAATGAAAACCTTCGCTTAACCTGTTCTATCTGAATTACAAGAATAACTTGCGCTTCTTATTTAGCCAGGTCTTAACGTAGTGAAAACGGCATCCAAAACACTAAAAAGCTTCTGTAAATGGCAACAACGATACAACCATCGAGCCGGTCACCCACAACACTACGATACCGCAATCCTTCTTACGAAGTAAGCGCCGTTTATCTACGAACTTAAGCTATTACCGGTGGGAGGGGGGGAGGCTTTTCATACACAACCCTTCACTCTTCAGCCTTCTATCTACGGTATCTTTGTTACGTTAACAGCTATTTACCAGCGGGAATGATGGTAGTATTGTTATGCAATCCTTCTTACGAAATAAGCGCCTTCTATCTATAGTATCTTTGTTACCTTAATAGCTTTCTACCAGTTGGGGGTGGGGGAGGGGTATTTTTATCTAATCCTTCTAATGAAGGGAGATACTTCCTTCTTGGTGTGAGTAAGTTAGAGGGGAGGAGGGGGGATGGGGGAAGAATGGCGATACGGCAATCCTTCCTATTAGTTTAGAGAAATTCAAGAAATTTTTATTTTAGGTGTGTGTTGCGAACCCGTTAAGCTAATAATGTAGTTACGGTAAACGTACTGTTAGTTATGATGAAACATTACAAAACACACCTGTACGCTGCGTAGAACAGGCTCAGGTGAATAAATCTTCACTAACGGTTTTACTTTATTTCTCAGACAAGACATTTGCAGAGGTGAAAACGAATGCGATACCTTAGGTTGGTATCTGTCAAGTTCTGTTGAAAATACTGACAATCAGACAATACCTTAAATCCATGGTCATTAAGACAACGGCGAAGACAACTTCATTAACGACAATGACAAGAACAATGGTCATGACGTATATAGTGAATAATTGACATACACTAAAAAGACGCAGTCTTGCATCGAACGCTGACGCTGTTGTGTGCGGTACATGAAACTTGAAGAATATATAAATCCTTTCTCGAGTCTACTGGCCCATTAGGCTGGCGCTTTTCTCCGGTTTCCGTAGTGTTAAGCAGAAGAGAGTCTTTGACTCCCCCTGGACAGGACACTAATCTATCGCAGGTTAGCTCCCAGTAGAACTGGTACTCATTTATACAGTTGAGTCGACTGGAACAAACTCAGGTAAAGTGTCTTGCTCAAGAACACAACACAGTGGTCTGACCGGGGCTCGAACTCGCGACCTTAGGATTACGAGCCGAACACGCTAACCGCTTGGCCACTGCGCCGCCGTCGAACAATTTATAGGTGTAGTTAGTATCTGTACTACGAAGTTAAGGAATAATTTTTAGATGGTATATAAAATGAACATTGCCGATTCATCGTTTTTGAAACAGAGGCCCTCCCAAAAGAAAGTTTTGCTTCTGTAGCTGGTTCTAGTTTGTGTCTATTGTTTTGTTGTTTTCTCAGGACTAGCCGAGCTTGGTACCATTTGCTCGTCCAAAAAGAGTTGTTCAATTGTGGAGGATACTGGATTGACAACGGCATTCACCATCGCGCACGAACTGGCACACGTGTAAGTAGGCAGGGGCGTACCTAAGGGGGAAGGAGGAGGGGGGGCTTCATGGGGTTCCGGAGTCCCCTCCCCTTTTTCAGGCGGTTCATTTTACTTTGCAATGCACAATTCATGAGAATCGGTGCTTGCCTTTTCTTTTTCTGTGGAAATTTTTAGTTGCCAAGTTTAAGTTTTAAAAAAACACAACATTTACAAAACCAAACTCGCGAAAATAAAGTTCCGCCAAAAAAACTTTCTAAATCGCTAACTCATAAATAACGTTTGAGATTTTCTTCCAATAAAGAAACATGAATTTCGTACCCCCCCCCACCCCCCCCCCTTCCAAAAATCCTGGGGATGCTCCTAGCTAGTAGAAATACAGTAAACAACTCATTTGACCTTGAAATAATACATCTAACCAATAAGAAAACCTGACTTTGTTTGTCACATCCTACAGGTTTGGAGTGCAGCATGACGGCCTTCCTCAGAGCAGGTGCTCGAGGAATTATGGGATCATGGGACCAACAATAAGCTTTGACGCGAAACCGTGGAGGTGGTCGACGTGCAGTAGGAGAGCTTTCCAACGCTTTATGGAGTATGTTTCAAATGAGCGAGTTTATTCAGTTATATAATAAACCCTTATCCTGCGATAACACTTAACTGCACATGACAGCGGAGGGGTTGGCGCAGTGGTAAGATCTCTGCCTCCCAATCCTGAGGTCCCCAGTTCGATTCCCGGCCTGGTCGA
>JAOBRD020048216.1:0-10554 GCA_027575215.2 Hydrozoanthus sils
AAAGACTATTTGATGAATTGTAAATGAAGGAAATTGGAGGGTAACAAATTTGTTTTAGGTGTAGAATGAATACTTACAGGTGTTTTTATGGTGGATTTTATGATGTTAACAGCGGCAAGATTTTTCCTATTTTTGTTCGAAATTGTTTGATCGAAAGATTCATAGCAAATGCATGTTAGTGACGTTGTGAAGGTTTATTGGTGTGGAAGGTAATTTGAAAAGGCCAGAAAACAAAGAAATACGCGTGCGCATGCGCGGAATAGTAGACAGACAGATTTGTAATTAGGTCTTATTTAGAAAAAAATTTTAAAGAGATAAATGAGGCTACAAATATTTAAAGAAGAAACATAGTTAAAATATATTATTTTTTGATTGCAAGTTGTTAAGAATCGTGTGATCAAGAGTCTTGAACATAATATTAGCATATTAGTAACGTTGTGAAGGTCTATGGGTATGGCCAATATAAGTAACGTTGTGAAGGTCTATGGGTATGGCCAATATTAGTAACGTTGTGAAGGTCTATGGGCATGGCCAATATTAGTAACGTTGTGAAGGTCTATGAGTATGGCCAATATTAGCATCGTTGTGAAGGTCTATGGGTATGGCCAATATTAGTAACGTTGTGAAGGTCTATGGGTATGGCCAATATATCGGTTTGAACATGTAGGAACACCGTCCTCTGTTCAAGCCGGCAGTAGCTCGAGCTACCACGGCCTCGAACAGTGGACCGTCAGTCCTGTATCAAGGTCCGCTGAGTTTCAACGAGATTCTGGCGCCTTTCATTGATTTCCTTGGCCACACCTTTTCTAGCTCTTCTGGTACTCTTGGTGGTTTACAAAGAAATGAAGAACAAATTTGTACAAAGAAAAAAATAGGATTCAGAATGTGTTTTAGGGGTGGCGAGAATGGTAAATCCGAGACTGTCCTAGATGCCGAGACAGTCTTTTTAAACCCGGGCACGAGACTTTCAGTTGGATCCCGGAAAGCATTGAATAATCTGAGACCGAGACGTTGCGGCTCCAAAAATCGAAACCAATCGAGACTTAAAAGCCCGAGACACCAGTGCAAACAAATTCGCACTCTGCCGTATATGCCGTGCATGCATTCCAGCCATTTTATGAGAAATCTGAAATTGTGAGACGAATGAACAATACAAGACAAAAATGATAAGATTTTGAGAACAAGCCGTAATTTGCCGAGACTTTCAATTTTTTATTTGCCATTTCCAAAATTTTTGAGACCCTTCAACGCGTTCATTGTCCACAACCTTGTTAGATATTCCTGCACTTGCTGAGATACGAAAAAAACAAGAAAGATAAAACAAATTTGAATTATGGTCAGGAGGGGGAGGGGTGGGGTCCTTTCTGGTCTTCAATGTGTGATAGAAAGACTTGAAAGAAAAGTTTTTTAGTAGCATTTTGAAAAATTTCAGTGTGGCATGCAATTACCAGTTTGAATTAAAAAATCGTATTTAATGAAGCAAAGAAAAGAAACTCAGAACACAAGAAGCAGTTTAGTTGCGAAAAGAAATTTTACCAATTCTTTCGAGGTCTGCTTTCGAGCCTACTTTGGGCGTGCGCATGCCTTCGGAGTGTTCAGCTTCTTTCAAGCTCCTCACAATTGCCGCCAGTTGTTGGATCCCATCTTCCAGTTCGTTGAGCACGTCTTTTTTGACACCGGTCTCGATTTTTTCGGAGGTGTCTAAAGAAAAAGAATAACAAGCGTTTTGCATGAAAGTTGACCACACAATTTAAATGTTCTATTTGTTTAAAGGAGCAAAGTATGTAAAATAACATAGGTAAAGAGGGGGAAAACAGGAGGATTTATTTCTTCTTTTCTTGTCATGAAAATGTATTTGGTAGAAAACTCGATCATAAATGATAAGAAATAAGCACAAGTAAAATGACTTCGAAGTTTTATGGCCGGTTTATCATTTGCTCCTATGACAAGATTACATGGATAAGGCAGGTTTCAATGCGGCTTGGCAAAGAGAATGTGGAAGTCAATGATATAATGGAAGATTAATTCAGTTGCAGATATTGTTTTTACCAAGATTTTTGCCGTTTGAAGTTTGAACTTTTTTGGGCATCAGCTGGGCTCCGTGATCTCGTATAAAACTCTTTATCGTGTTGACAATCTTCTTGAGTTCTTCATCATCTTCAACAGACAAACCTTTATTTTTTCCAATATTCTTGGAGATATCTAAAATAAAGGAGAACAAGCGCTTTATTAACGCTCTGCAAATGGTATCACAACTCTTAAAAGGAGACAAAAAATCTGCTTAGAGTCTATGTCTATATTGTACCTTAATTGAAAAGAAACGATCGAGAAACTGCTATTGTTGTAATTAGAAAAACATTGGTTGCGCTTTTTTCTGTTTTGGAAGGTGATTATAAATTAGTTGGCTTTTAAAAATGTTTTCCACTTGGTATGTTGAAGGTTTATAGACTTACCCACTAAGGGCCTAAGACAACTTACCTTGATCGGGTTTTAGGCTCAGTTTCTCCATTTCCTTCAGACTTTTGAGTCCTTTCCACTTTAGATGTTCATAAGCCAAACTCGTATCAGGTTTTCCTGCACACCTCGTTACATCTACAGAAAACACTAATTTTTAAAGCAAGAACTTGTCGTACAAAGTTTACCGCTTTATAAAAAGATAGACTCGAACTGACACTTTTAATATTCAATTTCTGTAACTTAAGACATAAACAGCGAAACATAATTGTAACAAAAGCGAGAGCAAAGATTGTGAATATCTTTGAAAGATTTTTATCATGTCGACAGCCGAATTTTTTTTAAGACTGTGCTTTTGTGTAAGAGTTGTCACCAACACAGCCGAAAAGTAAGTTTAGGTTTATCAGTTACAGCTTAAAGAAAAAATAATAGTTAGAAAGTACAAAATAACACACTTTATTGTTGCGAAAGGCTAGAATAAAGAGATTTTTATTCGTAAAATTCATCGCGATGATTTGAATGTAAAGTTAAACAGTATATTTTTTGAACTTATGAGTTTAACCCTTTTTGGTTACAATTACACATGATTGTTGTCATACTAAGCAACAGTTTGATAGTTCAATTATAATAACGACATTCAAAGGTCGTCTTCTGGATGGAGACAAACAACTGAACTGAAGTGGTAAAGTAAATGAAATTATGATACTTTTCTCACGGTCATTCAGATCTAGGCAATGGTTAAACAACAAATTTTCACTACTATTTGAAAGCAATAAATAAAAATTCATGGATTTCCTCCTTTTACAAAAGTTTAACTTTACGACTTAGGAAACCACCTGCAGGGGCAAAAAGCTGTTACGATAATATGTTACATGCAACTAATTGTGATGATAATGATGACAAATACGATGCCACTTGCAGCGATGATGATTTACATTTCTAAGTTTCCCAGTTATATTTTCAGTTGAGCTGACAAGGAGTCAAAAGGATTTTGTGAGGTTTTTTCACCGAGTACATCACGGGGTTGTATTTCCTAAGTTTCAATTCAATACATCTGAAACGGTTGACAGTTTACATGCCATATTTTAAGCTTTAAATCAAACAAGTTTTACTTTGCTTACCCTGTGTTTTGTGTGTTTGAGTTTTAGACCTCAACTTGTAAAATACTGTGACAAATAAAGCAAATATTATAAATCCAAAAACAGTACGCGTCATTTTGAAATTCCGAGAGAGCAATTATTTCTAGTCCTTCTTGCTCGTTTGCTGGGTTTAAATCTTGAACTATTTCAAAGTTTCCGTTAAATCACAATGAACTGTGTTACGTAGCTGCGCGCGCGAAAGGTTGGTTGAACCATGTTAGCGCGCGCGTTAGTTGCAACAACTGAACATAAAGTACTGCGCAATATTCCCGCTACATTATGTTCAACACTCCACCTTTTTTACATTTTAAAATATTTGAGTTGAAGTGCCAATGACAACTGAGAGGAAATCCCCTTTACCAGTGTGTGTCTCAGACCCCCTCTCGAAAGTCTGCTTTCACAACTCTGCAGCCGATTTGTAACTGTCTTATTTTGGCCGGTGGTCAACTGTTAATTGACTCTGTCCATGTGTTGAAAACTGACCACTGAAAAACTTCTTCATCACTGGGGGTTGGGGTGTATGCGAAAATGGCGTATCTTTGCCTTGAAAAGTCTGTTGCAGTGGGATGTGAATCGCCACAGGACTTAAGAAGAGTGGATGAAATTGAGGATGATGTGATGGGGATGAAGTTGTGGCTTGCGCGTGAATTTGATTATAGTGAGGGAGAGTTGCGCATCGTCAGCCCCACTCTCTTGTCCTGAATATCTGGACTCTGAGCTGCAGGACATAGTCGAGACGGCCAGAGATAAGGCAGGGTGCAGTGGATGGCCATCAGGTGGAGTATGGACCCTGAGCAGCTGGACATAGTCGAGCGGCCAGAGATGACAGGATTCAGTGAATGGCCATAAGGTTGAGTCTGAAGCCTGAGCAACAGGACATAGTCGAGACGGCCAGAGATGAGACAAGATGTAGTGGATGGCCATCAGGTTGAGTATGTCAAACTGTGCCCTGAGAGCTCCACAGCGCCTGTTGCATTCTGGTCGTTGGCTCACTAGGAGCTCATCCGCCCTTTGAGACGTTTTGTTTTTCGTGCTGCTAGTTACACACTTCTTACTGACTGTGTATCAATAAAATGAAAAATCATTTTCCGCGGGGGGAAGGGAAAACTGAACATCTTGACATTGTTTAGTATCAACTTTACGGCTCGTCTTCCTTAGCAAACATTATGCACTGTAGATCACCGTCTCCCGATTGACAATGATCCACTTTAAAGTGGAATTCTGTGTATCTGCCAAGCCTTGATCATCTTCTAAGTTAAAAAGGCTAAATCCTTTTTCGAGTCTAAGCGGCTCACTTGGCCGGCGCTTATCTCCAGTTTCTGTAGTGTTTAGCGGATGCGTGTCTTTGGCTCCCCCTGGACAGGACACTAATCCATCGCAGGTTAGCTCCCAGCAAAACCGCATGGTACTCATTTATAGAGCTGAGTCGACTGGAAAAAAGTCACCTAAAGTGTCTTGCTTAAGGACACTATCTTCATAGGGATTATAATCACTCCTAGCTCTTCAGCATTGCCATCCTTGTTTACTAAATGGGGAACACTTTGTAATTGTCAAACCTTAACCATTTTCACAGGGATTAAGATCACTCCGGCTCTTCAGAACTGCTATCAAAGTATACTACTTATCTATTGATTGACAATGACCCACTTCAGAAATAATTCAACCTTTACCATCTTCACTTAACTAAAATTACCTATTTTGACAATTGGTTTCGGCCCCATTTTAAATCCTATACCGATTTAATAAATAATAATAATAATAATAATAATAATAATAATAATAATAATAATAATAATAAAGAACAATTTAATTAATTTTAGTTGTAACATCATGTTATATTGTTAAGTTATATATAAGTTATCTTTTATTCTACGCTCCATTAAACCCTGAATCGATTGTAAAACAATTTAATTAATCATTGATTGTAATAAATATCATGTTATATTGCTATATGTTATATAGGTCGTCAGTATTCTATGCTACAGCCTCGGATAAGCTTTCCCCAACATTGGTTATCTTTAAGGCCGGAGGCCAAACAAAATGATGTCAGTTCTACGAAAAGAAAAAGAAGAACATGTTTTGTGATTGTTAATTAGCTTTCATTGTTTATTCCCGTAATCGCTTCCCTCTCTCGTTCCTGTCGAAGCCTTAAGTCTTTGGGTTGACCTGCTGAGCTAGCTGACTAGCACAGAAAGCATTATTTCAAGAAAATAAAAGCGTGGTTGGGTAGTTCTCAACCATCATTGAGAGTATAAATGGTTAGTGGGCCTATTTGGTTTTTATAACAGCGTTTTGGCGCCACTAGATCTGATAGCTGCAAAAGAATATAATTGACTAAATAAATAACTTATTGGGTTATTGTAGGTATTGTTCAAGAAAATGTACTTTCGGGCGTCTTCGTTAGTCAGTCTCTCTTCAAAAAGCATTTTTGTCTTTTTGAATTGATAAGGGTATGTAATTGAAAAAAATAAAAATAAAAATAAAAAGGGCTTTTATAATTTCAAAATGTACGAGGTTTCCGGCTTGCAAATCTGAAAAGCTGAAAGCATCCTTCTAATTCATTAATAGGAGTAGTTTAAAAAGGAAATGCAATATTGACCGGATATTTTCCTTGCGGAAAGAAGAGGTTTATTGAAGTTGAATGAACTGTTTATTGAAGGAAATTAAAAAAAATTTTTTTTTATTAAAACGCACTAGTTTTGACCTATTCCAACTCAACGCAAAACAATCCGGCCCAATTGCAAGTCCATGAAAATCCGGTCTCTTCTGGTTTCTCTATCGGAACAATCTTATAGGGAGAACACACCAAACACATTACACGCTGAAACGGTAAAAAATTTCAAGAATATTGAGTATTCGCAAAACTTTACTGGCTCTCACTAAAAACTGTTTTGTTAGTAAACAAAAAATAATGCTTTCGTACAAAATATTATTCGAAGTATCTATACGTCGTGTTTTGTTGAATTAGTGTACTGCTTTCAGTTTAAGACAAGTCTAAAAATTTACGGCTTGCATGGATATTTTCAATCACTGATATTCGTAAATGGAGAAATTAATTCACACTCAATGCATGAAAATACTAAAGAAAGTTCTTTCATTGCGGGCGATCTTCCGTCTGACACCAAAACCGGTTGTTAATGCATTCATAGAGATCGAAGAAAGATTACAGTTGTTGTCATCAAAAATTTGATTACATTCACTTTCAATACGGTTGTTGATAAAAGAAAACAAAATAACCCAGTTGTTTTTTGTTTTATCAACTTTGTAATGTCTTCGTTCTTTTCATCAATAGGAATTTCTAAACGATAGTATATTATTGTACCGGTTCCGAAAAGTCGGAACACGCAACTAGATTCTCACAACAGTGGACTAACTATCTGTAAGCTTAAGCGCGTGTGGCTCGATCCCAAAGTTAAGTCTTTCACCAAGACGCGTAACTCGGTACTTGACGCATTGTTTGAATATTTGTGACGAGGAGGGGGTAGGAGCTTATAATAGCGAACTGCATCCCCCCCCCCCTCTCCTCCCCCGTCCCTTTGACACTTTTTAGTCACTAAACAACGGTCTCTGCTCAGGACATTCCCGTAATAGCATAATATCGACTTTTTGGTCTGTTTCATATTATAAAACTAATGAAAAGTGCTACCTTTCAGCCTACCGAGTCTTTGATTTAGCTTTGAGACAAAACTTCAACTCAGTGTGCTTCCTGACTATTTATCGTGAGGGAACTCTGCATGCTACATTTGTTAGTTAAAAGAAATCTGTTCAACTATTAAAGAACTAGTAAAGCCTGAGAGACGCTTGGCCAATTCATCGATTGTGTGTGTATTGTACTCGCTCTCTCAGATGGATCCTATTGAGTGATCAAAGCAGAAACAAATTCATCCAATTCTTTAATCTCAAGTTGTTTCACCTCTTTCTTGGTGTATTTTTTTTCAAAAGTCTTGGACACCGCAACTTTACACAAAGCAGCCGTCAATTAAGCCCACGAGTTTCCCTCTTATACCCAACTTTTAACGAAGAAATAAAAGATTGTTTGTTCTTTATCTCTGTGATACCGGTGCTTCGTCAAGATGATCATCAAAACTCTCTTTTGATTTAATTTATGGTGTATTGAATTACCGAATAAAAAGCATTGTCGATCTCGGATTAAGGAAAAGAGACAGTGGGTCAGAGACAGAGGGGTGGACGTATACAATGGTATCCCAGGAAATGAGAGACTGAATCTTTTAATGATAAATCTCACCTACATATACATTTTTTCCATAAGTCGACCATAAAAGACATTAATCATGCTTGTGTGGTCGATTTTCGGAAAACGAAACTAGTGTACTATTGGCCATAGAGAACGTGAACGACATTTTTCGCGTTGTAAGAAAAGTTGATATCGTTTGTCAAATCAGAAGCTGAAAACGTTTTTATTAGTTTTTACTCTAGTAGCGAAACGGTTTTCTGATGTATCTGTGGAGTTGGACAGCTTTCCATTCCGATTCGTTTAGCAAGTTGATAATGCACAATAAATCTATAAAATGAAAATCAAACAAAATTTCAGTACGAAAGGCCTGAAAAACGAAGTAAAAGACGAAAAGTTTACTCGGCTGGAATGCTATCAATTGGTGTCTCAGCAAGTTTTAGATGGATGAAACATTTATAATAAAATGAAGTATATTTGTTTTTGTGACAGATTATTTTTATCGGTCATGATATGTCTTACACCAAAGACGGACAAGTATTGGCAACAGAAACTATGCATTTTATTATTGTTTGGTACCGATTACATGCAGCATCTTCTGTTTTGTATTTTTTAGCTGTCGGTTTATCGTGTATGAAAAGAACCTATTGTTAGTTCAACATTTACTCATATCTTCGTTTTCTGGGGATATTCTCTGTGAAGCTCGACTTGAGACCTTTTGCGATGAGGTATGTGCCACTCGGGTATATTCTGAACCAATCGAAGCCTCTCCTTGATGTTAAATTTCAAGGACCCGAGGAGGGCGCGCTTTCCATAATTAGTATGGTCCAGGTCGTTCCACTGAAGGTTAAATAATGAACATTAGATTCGACTCGCTATGTTTGACGACACAACAAAAATATGGACGATGTGCACAAACGGTCAAAGTTAACGTAGTTTATTCTGAGTTTAGATTCTGACCAGTAATCGGCATTTATTTCTTATGATTTGTATTTGATTCTGCTGTTACAAAAAATAACACAAAATGTGAAAACTGAATTGGTAAAAATCGAAAGTTTTAAGTTTTCATATTAAGTACTTTTAACAACCTTAGCATCGAAAGGCACAGTATCATTTGAAAGAGTTGTAAAACCTGTAATGTACTGTGCTGACCGATTTGAGTTTTTTCGCAAGTCAATTTACCATTAGCTAGCCATGTTTACTTACCCGAGTTAAAGCACGCGTTTACTGTATGGTTAGTAAAACGAGGAAAAGAATCACAAGAGATTTTGATGATTTGCGGTTCATAGCTATTGATATCTCAACTTTCTCGTTCACAATGCGCTCAGCTTCTACCTTGAATCCCTCTAGCTTCCAATTCTGATTTGCTAACAACACGGCTTTTAAGCGTTGTAGCATTTGTAGAGCGAGGAGCCTGGAAACTAGCGCCAATCATAAACTCAACCGTGTCAAACATACAATGGACGGAAAACAGTCATGGCTAAAACATATTCCTTTCGTTTGTGGCCAATCCATGTCTATCCAGTAATGAGTCTTGTTCGGAAAAGCTAAGCAACGCTTTAATTTTTGAAATCTAAAGAGCTTTACGTTGCCACGATCTTTTGTATCGGCAAACTTGCAATATTGATAAAGGTTTTAATTTCAAACAGATAAAGTGTGAAACAGTTTTCACGTTCAGCGAAGGATGAACTCTTGCACCAGAGAAACTGAAACGCAAATGTTTTAAAATTAACGCGTGAAAACCGGCGAGATTTAGGCTTCATCTATTTTATATATTTTATACACTCAAGCTGAAAACCTAGAAACGTTTTTACTAACTTAGAAGGTATAAGTTTTTTTTCTGTTTTTATTGCGACAGAGAAATTGTTTTCTCTCATCTAAAATGCAATTGGCACTACAAAGGACTGTGACGTCAACCCGAGCTTCATTCTTTGAACTTCCTGCTTTTTGACGGCATTTTGCTATCGAAAGAAGGAATGTTTTAATCCCCCAGTTACCATTCAGAGCGGAAACTTAATCAAAATTTCCTCGAAGTCGAATGCGAAATTGAGCAAGTCTAGAACACTAAATTTTGGCTAAATCACTGCATCGCCCGGAAAGTGTTTTTTTTTTACGTTTTATAGATAAAAAAATAGCCAACGAAGAGTTTGAGCGAAAACTACATAACTTGTTCATTTGAAAAGAAGAAATAAGCTTCTTGTAAGCTATTTGTGTTTTATGCTATGGCCAAAGTAGTTTTGAGTTATCATCAAATCGATAGTTGTTATTTAGAGAAGTTCTTAGTAATAGTTAAATTTAGCATACATTACATATTCAAAAATATAAAAACGTTTTTAAACAGATCTAAAATGAAAAAAAGCTTAGCTCTAAATTTTCGACCGCCTTCTGCGGTCTTCTTCAGAGAATAGAAATATATTACTTCGCAAAGTTCATAAAGCATTCTAAAAAACTATTGTTCGTTATCCTCCAGGGAGGTAATTAGTGAGTAATTATTCACCGAAGTGGAGGTGATTATACTTGGCTTTCACTGACACTGAAGTGAATAATTTCTTTAGCATATACCCAACCAGCGAATCAGTGAAAATTACTTTTTTTCAAAAAAAGATGAATCAACAAAAAAAAATTAGTTTTTTTTACCAAGCTACTGCGCGCATATTGCAAGACGCGCGAGACTGAGGCCAAGAACGAGATAAACATGTTGTCAACTTCGCTCGCTGCTGTGTTCAAACTTCAGATGTTCAGAGTTTGAAATTTGCAAAAATATGTTCT
>JAOBRD020048320.1:0-10551 GCA_027575215.2 Hydrozoanthus sils
AAAGGTTTCACATCAATCACACGTGATGATATGGGAATCGTGCGTTCTGATTGGTTGTTTTTTATATCACCGCGTGTGATTGATATGGGTGGCTGATACGCTCTATATTTCACCAATCTACTATGTAAATATCGAATTAAGTATGTGGTAATATATCAAGACATGTGGATTACTGGTGATATATAGAGTTTTATGTGTGATCAAAAGTACTCATAGACAGCAGAGATGTTTATTCTTTTTCACCTCACAATACTCTTTCCTGATTAGTCAGAAAAATCCAGCACAAATCAACATATTGTTCGATATTTGCAAATTACAAAGCAACTACCTTACATAAATGATACTGTAATTTTTTTTAAATTTTTGTGGGAACGGAGACTACAAAGCAACAGAATATTGGTGGTGAAAAAATCTTGGCAATCTTCGGCTACTCCTGGTAATAACTTACATCTTGACTAAAACATGCAAGAACAGGATTTTGAAAACTTGATAGAAAACAAGCATTGTCCGAACAACTTGATTTACAGCACAAAGCATTCTTACTGGGATAACAGAATTGAAAATTATGAACCGTCTTACTTTACCTATAACTCTTTCGACATGAATTCTATGTCTTGTTATTGTTTGGGTATTGTACTCAAACCCAACTTTGTCCTTAAGGAAAGGAGGGTTGTTAAGCATTAATTCGAGGTTATCGAGCTCATCACTGCCATGATTGCATCTCCCTTGCTAAGTTCACCAGTTTATAATTTTTGCCTAAGATTTTCGAAGAATCCAGACATTGGGACTATTTGCTTGTTAGATATAAAGTCCTCGTACAGTTGTGAAACAAACATTATTCTTCCTTTCGGGTTGACCCCGACCAATGATTTCAGGGTAGTGTGAGACTTGTACGTGCTACATGTCTCGCTGTGTTTCTGAAGAGAGCTTCCCACTTCGATTCTAAGTTCAGTTGTATCGATTGTAAGTTATTCGGATACTTTGCAAGAAATTTGTCAGGTGAGTTTTTCAAAACAACATTTCTGCGAGACCAGGTCTTAAGGATGCCAATAGCAACGTATAAGTAGTTAATCGAGGTTAACAAAATATTGTTCACAGTGTTTTCGCTGGTACAGAACCTTTCTGCAAGACTAAGATTGGATAAACCAATTCGTAGTTCATTAGAAGAAGTAGGAATTTATCCTGCACTGGAAACTTATGTGTAGAAGGCCTGGTTGTAATGGAGTCGGGATGGCTTTCACCATCGTCCTCCCTGCTCTACTTAATTTGTCTCTGGCTCACATTCATCTTCTGCAAAAAGCTTTTCTAGGTCAACAACTCCCGATTTGCCTTCTTCGCTTTCCCAGTACACCAAAAGTTTTCTGTCGAGGCCATGCAGGCAACACAAAGTAGAGAGTGTCTATGAGTTCAATATGTGAATTAAATCCTGTGAAATGGGTAAAACATTTCCGTTCTTCGACAGCGTTATACATTTCGACAATAAATGATTGAGAGAAAATCGGTGCACACGCGGTATTCTGTGAGAACTGCCTTGTACTTCCTTGCAAAGATTGTCAGAAGATACTTGCGTTTTCCGGGAGATTCGGCGACGGCCAGCTACAAACAAGTCGCCTTCACCGTCGGATGCTGTGTCAGTAGCTTCTTCTTGCATGCTCAACTCTATACAGTTCCAGCTTTTTCACAGCAGGACTTATCGCTTTCTTCTCGGGAACAGTGTCAGTTTAGGCTAAACTGCGTCAGTTTTGAGTCTTCGTTTCGAGGCTTACGGTTTGGGGTTGAGAAAATCTTCGGACAGAAAGTGTTTACTGCAGACTTACTTGTGCTTCTTCACAGTAAAATATTTTGGATGTCTTTTCATTTTTGTAGTCCAACAATCCAACAAAGCCGGTTTGCGCCGGTAAGCCATGAAAAGAGAGGTCTGGTCGTTTTCTGAATTATTTGTACATTCACCAGCGCAGCAAAAAGTGAGGCATTGTGTTTTAAACTTGAATTATGATATAGATTCACTTGTTCTGATTGTTCGAAAACCGTGCTTTATCAGAGTATAGATCATAGTTACTATATGACAAGTATTATTTTTTTGCAAGGGACACAAAATTGCGTCCTCGCGAGGAGGAGATTCTGGTCGCGTTTTGACTGGAAGATGAACAAAACACTGCAAGCATCTCTAATAAAGTGTAGGAGACTAAGAAAACAAGATTTTGTGAATCTTACGCAGAGGAAATTGACAACATGGAGTCTCAAGCTGATACGAAAAAGACAAAGCAAAATACAAATTAGGCAATTCGCGTGTTTGAAGTTACAAAAACTGAAGTACAAACAAAAACTGAAATTTAAGTATTCTAAAAAAACTCAAACGCAAATAGAATTGAGAAACAAAGAGCAAAGCTCAACAATAAAGTTTTAATACACACTAAACAAACACTAGGCTTGCTGACAGTTGAGAAAGAAGCGCGGATGTACGTACTACAAGTCCGATATTCCACTTCTTGATGGACTAAGCTGTTTTCAAGAAGTGCATTTAAAAACTAAATCCTCACTGTAAAGCCTTGTTTCACTACCCGAAGAGATTATCCATCCAGACGATTCAAACAATTTCAAAAGCTTCAGAGCCACGATGAAAGAACTTCTCCATCGCAAGTTTATTCCAACAACTATATAAGAGAGATAGCCATTACCATCTGCTCAGATGCCAAACTATCATCAAGACTATCTCGGGCCATCATAATCCGGGCGTAATGTACTTTTCTAGCAAGCTTTAACAGTCATCCTTCGAGCCACCAGTTGCACTGTTGTTAATTTTGTTCTGACACCCTGACAAGCGCCATGAATGAAAGGCGCGTTTGGTTTAAGCTTCGAAAACACACCATTCGCATGCAGTCAATTTGCAAAAAAAAACTGAGTTCGGAGCACTGTTTCATTCCTGTAACATTCAGAACGTCCAAGTTTACGTAATCTCGCCTCGTTAGAGTAAACGTTTAACCGAGCAACGGCCTTGAACTAACTTTTGTAAGAATTTCAACTTTGATCAACGCTTTATTTTTTGACTAAATAATTTTAAAAGTTTAATTCGTATCTGCCTACCATAAGAAGAAGCAGTCCGAAATTTAAAAAGTGTGTTTTTAATGAATAATTTCTATCTTGGCTTAAGAAGGTCAACAAACAACATGGCGTCGCAATTTCCGAAACATGTCAGCGAAGCAGAACTTTTAAAAACAAATGATGCAGCTGTTCCCGAGAACACACAAAAATATCTACAAAATTTGTTGTGAATGTATTTCGATGTAAATTTCAACAATTGTTGGATTTATGGACAACTTTTTTCACAAGTAAACAAATTCATATTGTCACATTTGAATTGCCGGCGCGGCGACACGAAGCTAGTTACAATTTTCATGTGACTAAATATTAAGCCTGTTTGGGTATATGCCGCTTTCACGGCTCGTTGAGTATCCTTGTCTATTCACCTCCACTTCCGAAAATAATTATCAATTATAAAAAAAAAACAGAACAGCTTAAACCGTGCTCCGTTTTCCGGTGTGCTTGTCACAAACCGCTTTTTATAGCAGTATCTTCGATTTTCTAGCTGGCCTGTAGCCTCGACAACGGAAGCTCTGCGGACTTTCAGCATTTAATACGTTTGGAAATCTATCTATCTTTGGTTGTGTGGAGTTTAAAAGCGAGGGAACGCGATCTATGAGCAAAAATTTTACAACGATGGAGTGTGGGTCAGCTCGATGGCGGTGGATTTGTGTCCATCCTTGTCTTTCTCTATAGGGGGGAAAAGCTGAGGGACTGAAAATTGTCAAAATGGCTTGAAATCGCCATCGCAGAGCAAGAAAGACACAAAGTAACACTTAAGGCAGGCAAATGTTCCTTTATTTCATTATTTACAGGTAACGGTAAAATTCGAAACTCCCATACAAAGTCGTATTGGACAACCCTCCTCGACGAAATGGTTTCTTTTCTTGAAAGTAACAAAACTATCCCAACTATCACGTTCAAATATTATTTAGAGCAAGGAATGTTTGAAGAGTAGTAGTCAATAAATACTAGCTAGCTGATGAGTTTTGTATACAAAATTCGAAAACAATGCAATTTACGCTAGTACAAAACTAAATCTTAAATTTGCTAAGCTTAAAGTTATATACCATTTATATGAAGAATGGAAGAAAGAACGAGGAGTGAAAAACAGTCCCTCAAAAATACTAAGGGAAAAACAACTTTCAAAACAAGCTACCAAAGCACAGCTTCGCCAATGCAGAGACTTGATTTCACAATCTATCTTTCTTTCGTGGACACGTGCGACAAACGCTCGTCCATAGCTCTGCTACTGGTTACATGGTACCAATAGAAGAGCTAATGCTCTGATCTCACGTGTACATACAGTATGGTAACGAGAGCTGGACCGAGAACAACACATTTATCTGAAAGGATTTCCTTTCTCTACTATATTCCGTGGTGAGCTATCAAGACAAACGTTTCTTTCTTGCACAGCTAAAGGTAAGAAAATAATAGTTCCTGACCAACAGAAGTAATATTCCAAAAGTTCTAACGAAGATCACAATCCTGCTATTGATTTATTAAAACTACTGGGGCCTACAAAAGGGTGCTTAGATGTCGCCTGTCCCAAATTTCCTGTTCTTTTTCTCGAATCTTTTCCTAGTTTAAAATGTTGCTGTCGCATTTTCATCTGAATAAAATGTCGCTGTCATAGTTTTGAATTTTTAAGCAATTATTTGCTTTGCTAATTTCTTTACAACTCCAATTTGTCAATCGTCAAAAACAATCAAGTAAACATTGATGAACAAATGTGTCTGTCTCAATAGCGTGTTCTAAAAATGACAAAAAATATCGTTGGAAACTGATTACATGTATTCCTGAATGTTTTGATACATGTTGTTAATTTCTAATGCTTTTGGTCGCTGTCGCAAAGTGTCGCGCGTTTCGCGGTTATTTCTTCCGCTTGTCGGCTCTTTCACAATTGTGCGTCAGCTCTGAATTTTAGACCGTGTAACCTTTCGCCAAAACCCCTTTGTAGGCCCCATTACTCAGTGTTCAATTTTGGTTTTATTTTTTTAAAAGGATTTGAGAACAAGTTAGTTTTAGAATTTTTATAGAGTAAGAATTTCCAAAAGGGCGCAGAAGAAGCAGATTTCTATTACATTTGAGAAAATTAAGGACAAGATTTTTAGGCTACAAAACATGTCAGTAGAGAGAGCCCACAAGAATAACAGCACTTCGATAGGACTAAATGAAGATATCATGAAATTAACGTTTATTCGCCAAAACTGAAGTCATATTCCACCAAAATTGTAGAGAAGCTTGTTAAACAATATTTTGCTAACATGTATTACAAATCTGTTTCCTCTGCGCTCTTTTGGAAATTTCATACACGACATTCCACACAAATACGAAAGTGGTTAACAATCAGTGATCTTCGCAAGCTTGAGAAGAAATATTTGAAGTCAAGGAAATCGGAACTAGATTTGAATCTTCACCAAAACTGCCAATCCTTCAAATTTTGTTCCGAGTTTTTTGCCTTTAGGCTTCCTAACACGAGTCAAACTGATGTCATCGCTATCAGAAAACACCTACCGTTCTTACCAAAATGTAAGCAAATATGTTAAATTACCAACAGCTGCCAAACATTTATTCCAACAAAAATCTATGAAAACATTTTAAGTTGAGGCAGTGTTAAACAGTTACAGAACAAAACTAACCGTAAGAGCTCAGCTGACAGTTCTTACTTTTAACTATTTTGTTTTGCATTTCTATCTAAATAGCCTGCTTTGACTTAAAAAAAGTTAAAAGCAAATTTTATCTCTTCCCAAACAACCTCAGACATTGTTCAGTAACTCTTCAGTAACAATCGGAGTCAGCTGGTCTGATAAAACGCTCAACGATCAGGACTTTATTTTCTCTTTTTTCTTCATTTGATTTTAACACTCTCGACAACTCTATCAACCAATATAACAATCTAGAATCCAACAATCTCGCTACAAATGCTTCGACTTTAAATATCTTCACAAAAGAAGGGCGTATATATTTAACTATTTACAAAATTTCCGCTAGAACAATTGCGAATTGCACTATGTACATAAATTCATTGGGAGTGCCTGGGCGTGTAGGAGTTTCCTACACACAAATATTTTCTCGCCTACACTACTGTCGGTCACGTTCAAATGATTGTGATTTGCGTGACACGCTTTTGTACACAGATCTTGTTTTCAATACTGCCCACTCGCTACCTTGTATCATCGTAAATCTCGTTTATCAATACCAATAAACTACAATGAATAATCGTCGGTTCGCTACAATTCATTATCTTTGTTTGTTCATTACATTAATAATTCACCACACACACCCCTCCTTGACTTTAATCAAGTCAAACTTTAATTTTAACTTCCATTTAGCATCTAATGCTGCATTCCTTTGCGGTAAACGTCTCATCGATTCACTGTCTTTTGTTTGAACCACAGTCGTGCTGAAATTTGTTTTACACTTTACTTCTAATGAATAAAAATGCTGTACAGGCCTTAAAATTTGTGTGGGCTTCTCCTTAGTGATTACTCTTAATGTGCCCCTTTAGTAACCTTGTCTTTTCCGGTGACTAAGTTTCTGAGCTATTCCTGTCGTCCATAGATTTTGTTTCTTTTCTTCCTCAAATACTATAACTACATCGCCAACTTCTATCTATTTGTCTCCCACACTTGCTCTGCAGTAATGAAACTCCCTAACGTTAGCTAGGATACTCTTTCCTCCATCTATTCCAATAGTGCGCTAACTTTATACTCAGATATCTCATCCTACCTGTACATACATTCTGACTTGAACTATTGAATTCCTCCGGTTCTATAATCTCGTCTGATAAAGTAACTATCCGTCTCCCATACATGAGATTTGATGGGGTGACGACCTCCTCATCAAGCTCACTATAGTCATCAGTGAATGGTCGGGAATTTAATATTGCTTCAACATCCGTTAGTAATATCTCTAGCTCTCCGTAGGTCAGACGACTAGCACTGCCAATTACCTTTCTAAGGTAACCTTTTACAATCCCTGCCATTCTCTAAAAAAAGCCTCTAGACAACAAGAGGCTTTTTCTAGATTAAACTTCCATTCTATCTTCTGTGGTTCTAAATCAGGTCTCACTTCTGGATGACTGATCAACTTTTCTAAAGCCTTAGCTATTGCCTTAAACTGTTTGGCAGTGTCTGGCATTCCTCTCCTGGCTACAAATCTCCTCAAACACCTTCTAAATGTTGGCACGGGTAAATCGGTTGCTAGTTCTAGGTGAACTGCTCTGGTGACTGCGCAAGTAAACAATGCAATATAAATATTGGCTCCTTTCCTTTAATGAATATTGGACCTGTCTAGACCTGTCTGACTAAATGGTGGTGACTGCTTCACCTAAACTAGAGAAGGTCTGCTGTCGGTGGATTCTTGTAGGACTTTCCAGGTAGCCTTTTACACACTAAACAGCCACCCAAAATCTTCTTAACCATCTGCCTGCCCTTTGGTACCCAGCACCTGGATCTACGCTCTGTTAAGATTATGCTTAAAACGCTTTACCGAAGTTGTATTTCTCAAAGGTCTCCAAAATTTGCTAAATTTCTCTGCGTCTACAATGTTGTCTACGCCTAGCCTGTTTTCGACTTGCGCTGTTGTTGCCATGACAACCGTTTTCTTAGCTTCTCTCATTCTGTCTGCTGTTTCTTCTTAATCTCGTCTATCACTGGCCAACTGTCTTTGGGAAGTTTCCCCTCTCTGGCCCTTCCCACCATAACCTATCTGTCTTCAATTCTGATGCTAGCCTACCCCTGGACCCATGTCCGCTTGGTTCTTTTCGCTTGCAACATGACCCCAGCTCTGTTTGTCCGTCAACTTCAAAATCTCTTGTACTCGACGACTTACGAACTGATTCCATATTAAGTTGTTCTTGATCCAGCACAATGCTGTCTTATATCTGTCTAGCGAAAGTTTTGTGTCATCTATCATCAACTGTGATTCTAGTGCTCCCTTGTCTGGGCTATTATTCTAGCTGACATTAGCTCTAATCCTTGAATTTGGTGCCTCACGTGTCTTGCTAAACTTCTTGCTAGTTAACAAATCAACGTGTGTCACGCCACTGTCTAACTTGTAAACTAGATATACGCACGCGCAATGACAGTTCTTACTGACATCTGCAAAACCCTCCAAATAACACTCTCCCACATTCGCACTTGGCTTAGCGCACACGTACCTTGGCAGTCTAATCTCCCTAGCTACACGAAAATTTTCTATCCATCTCACCCACATTTCAGGCAAACACTCGTCCCAGTCTACCTTAGCTTTGCATAACGTCTGAAATAAAACCTTTATACATATTGGACTAAGGGTCAATCACGCTTACGAGCAGACTCAAAACATTGCGTTCAGTTGGCTCTAGTTTCTCAGCTTTCTCTGAGGTTTGGGCAAGATGGAATTGGACTGTGTCCTCTTCCGGATCCTAGGCCAATCCTAAAATCTTTTCTCCCTTTGAGCCTGTTTGACTGTGCTCCAAGCTGGTAGACTTAGCAAATGTTTCTGTCTCATCTAACCTGTTAACTGACTTCTCAACGTCTGCTGTACTGAATGCTTCTGACACTTCCTTCTGTCTTATCTTTTCTTTTAACTCTCTATCTCTAGTTATAGCCACTTCATCAATTCGAATCCTGCACTCGCTGTTCTTTCGACGGTGCTGAAACGTGCAAATTCAGGTCGGCTGCTTCCTATTTTCCTTTGTAACAGAAATTTATGGCAACTAAACATTGGTCTCTATCGCGACGATGGTCTAGCGGTCTTTAACAAAACGCCACAACAAATTGAAAGGATCAAAAAGGAACTGTGCAAAATTTTCCGCGACCATGATTTAAAAATAGCAATAGAAGTAAACCAAACCATCGTAAATTTCCTAGACGTCACACTTGACCTTCGAAGTGGTAAACACTATCCACACACAAAAGAAGGAAACGTCCCACTATGCGTGCAAAAGAAATCCAATCATCCCCCATCTATACTGAAAAGCATCCCGGATTCCACTAACAAGCGACTTTCTGCAATATCTATCAATACCGAGAATATTTTGATAATGCCAAAAGCGTGTATCAAGAAGCACTCGATAAAAGCGGCTATAATTACAACCTGTCATACAAAGAGTCACACAATGTGCCGCAGCGAACACATCCGTCCAAGAAACATGCTTTGGTACAACCCAGCGTACAGCAGGAATGTCAAAACGAATGTCGGAAAGCGCTTCCTTTCTATCGTTGATCAGCACTTTCCTAAATCAAACCGACTTCGCAAAATTTTCAACCGTAACAAGCTCAGTTGAGTTATAGCTGCATCAGTAATATCAAATCAATCATTTCCAACCACAACAAAGCTCAAATTAAATCTGATACAAACACTGCAATTACAGTAATTGTTACTACCGGAATTCAAGCACTTGCCCCATGAACGGAAATTGTAATGAGCAAAACATGATTTACCAGGCCGTGGTCACGACATAAACCTCGAGAGAAACATACATTGGGCTTAGTGGCACGACTTTCAAGTTGAGATATAGAAACCATGTATGCTCATTTAAGAACGAATGATATCGGCATGCAACAGAATTAAGTAAATATATTTGGAGCCTGAAAGATCGTAAAGTTATGTTCAACATCAAAATAATGGCGTAAGATAAGACAGGCCCGATCACTTTCAAATGTAAACAAGAAGTGTAGTTTGTGTTTATGGGGGAAGAATTTTATTATATGTAGAGCCAAAATATCAACACTTAACATTAGAAACGGACTGATATCTATTTGCAGACATTCTCAGAAGTTTCTGCTTATGACCGTGCTTGCTTAACTTAACCAATCGTATCTCTTCATGTAACGCTATAGGCATTGTTCTGTATTTCCAAATTTTGTATATATTCCTATATATCCGTCTCTTGACAGTTGCCTGATGGTTGCTTTGCAAGAGGTATTTGTCTGTTTGAATTACACTTATTAGTGTATTGAGCGCCCTTCTCCATGCCAACACCAGACCTTCCAACTCTCACGGTTTCAGTTCGCATCTCACCGTCTCAAGATCTCACGGTTTTCCAATCTAATAAATTCCTATTAAAGTAATTATAGAAAACAGTTCAAAATTAAACTTCTGTGCTACTTAATATATTTCCCTGGCTGTTGTAGCAGTTTTATCTTCGTTTTTCGTTGCTTATTACTTATTTGTATATTGATTTATTTCAAATATATTTGTTGACATGTCGTAGGATTATGATTTAGTTGGTAGTTTAACCTAAAACTTCACTAGCTGTTGTTGTTTGGACGTAGGTAGTATGTTCAGGCCTGTATTTTATTCATTTCTGAACATTTTCATAAATCTCAAGGTTTTCTTCAGGGAAATTTTTGGGACCTCAAGGTTTAGGGGTTTCAGAGGTTGGAAGGTCTGCAACACTGCATCTCTCTCTTTCTCTCTCTCTCTCTCTCTCTCTCTCTCTCTCTCTCTCTCTCTCTCTCTCTCTCTCTCTCTCTCTCT
>JAOBRD020048426.1:0-10550 GCA_027575215.2 Hydrozoanthus sils
TTTAATAGTGGGGACACTCTGGTTTGTCCTTATTAATCAGTTTACTAGTGGGAAAACTCTCGTGAGCCTTTATTAACACTTGCCTACCTGAAACAGAAACTAGACAACTTTAAAATAACTTGCCGATTAATGTTTCACTTCCCAGCAACCGACTTAACTGATTTCTGGTTTCTGCAAAACAGTTGCAAATAAGTATCTTGCTTTAGGGGAAAAAAATTCAAACTTAAGATTTTTGTTGGCTGTGAAATAAGTTAAATCAGAACAGATGTGTGCAAGGTGATAAAAAGTGCTCATCTTTATGCCTCTTAATGTTTTGGATTTTAATGAGAACACGATAATTATTCTAAGCCTTGCATGGTATACGTACAGGATGTATATCGGAAATACGCAGACAAGAACACAACCATAAGGACTTCGATGCCACTATAGATAACAACATTCAATCATTCAATGGGATTTTTTTTCAACAGTATTTGAAAGCATACACAAAATATGTATGGTATTGTCTAGTAGCTGTGTAACCTTTTGCATTTAATATTCTTTCTGGGAGCTAGATCACCCCTACTTCTTTAGAATCCCTTAACTTTTTGCACAAAACTAGCAATTTGGTATTGTCGGTAATATGAAAATGCGAATTCTGTAAATTCTTCAAGAGGAAAGCAAGGGTTCTTCTTGTTCACAAAATTTGTCGTGTTTAGGACTTGATAGTGCTCGCGAGTCTTCTGCAAGTGCCACCGTGCGTTTTAATTGGAGTGAATCCAATCACAAACTTTTTACACAATTTTCTCAAGCGGTTAGGTCAGGCCCGTTCCAAACACTGTACTCGAGTTGTCAGTAAGCCCATTAGCATGGAGTTTGAAACCAAACAGCGCCATAGTAGCCTGGTGACGACAGCTGACCCGTGTTACGGCTAATTGAGGTTTGTCTCAAACTTCGTGCTACAATAAGTTCACCTGAACTTTGTTAATTCGTCTTCAGCACGGCTTTTGAAACCAAACCGCACCATAGTCGGGTAGCACGACAAGCCAACCCGTACTACAGCTAATCAAGTTTTGTTTCGAAAACCGTGCTACAGCCGTGATAAGGTCACCCGAACTTTGTTAACCCGACTTCAGCACGCCTTTAGAATGGCATCTTAAACCAAATCGCACCATAGTCGGGTAACACGACAGCTGAAACTTGCTACAATTGAGGTTTATTTCAAACGTCGTGCTACACGCAGTCGTTATAAGTTCGCCTGAACTTTGTTAATCCGACTGCAACACTCCTTTAGCACCGGGCTTGAAACCAAACCGCGCCGTAGTAGGGTAGCATGACGTGCAAGCTGATCCGACCCAAGCTAATCGAGGTTTGGTTCAGAGGTCGTACTTTACTCGCGCCAGAGTCGCAAGCTAGTTTAGCAAGACTGTGGCACGGCGTTTTAAACGCGTACGGGTCTTAGCAAGTTGTATAGTCTCGACTGATAGGCAGCGCCCAATTCCGTAAGACGTTATTGTTTGCAGCTTCAAACAAGTCACGACTACTTAACTTAAATGGGTGAATGAAATCAACTTTAGGATTGTACTCTGCAATAACGACTGGACGGCAGTCGGTAACTTTAGGTTGGTGACAATTAAGATAAACCCCCCTTAAATGAACAGCGTTGGATTTCTTATCAAGCATAGAAATTATCATAGGTACTGCAATTTCAAGGAAAACCTGATTTCTGGAAAATATGCTCGACATACGAGAGAAAGTCTTTGCAAACCGTCGAGGAATGAAAAAAATATCTGATAAGCTTTTGAAGCACTTAACTAATCCATCTCCATTTTGCTTCAATGTTGTAAAAGCTTTAGTTACGTTAAAGCGTCTGGTCCCTGCTTGCTCAAGAATTTCCATTTCGCGAAAAGCTCTTCTGAAAGCGTGTTCCCCCATTGTTGTGTTCCACCATATCCAATTGATTTTTGAAGAAACTAGTCTGTTTCCCCGAAAACTAGCAAGTACAGCAGTCCTTGAAAGGCTCGGAGCACCAAACCAAATTCTGTTCTTACTAAATCCGACATAATTCCACCAGTTAACAATCATGTCGTCGTTAATTTAAAAGTACCCTTTGTAGTTAGGATGTAGTCTCATGGCATGCGATGCACACTCGTAACCAAAATATCCTTTTGCTATGTTAACAACAAGAATTTTGTACTTCTTGCTCTTAGTTGATCCACAGATGACGATATTAGGAAAGGCTTCCTTGTAGAAGGACAGCAACAGAGGAATAGAGTCATACAACGGAAAATTGTAAACTATTATGAGAAGAGTATCATTGAAATAACCACGGTAACATTTCTTTGGTAACACTCTAGATACAGACAATCTTTTCTTCCTTGTTGCCAATGGCGTTGGAGATCTCTCTAAACTTTCAAGACCATTTCCTGCATGTAGACTTTGCCTCACCCAATTAGTATTCGATGTGGGTTTTGTAAAGGGCAAAGTACGCATTCCACGTTCAGGTAAACTTGTACTGGGTTTGATTAACCAAGTTGTTTTGCGGTCCTCCTGTGTTTTGCCGGGACTAAATGGCCTCCCCAGAACATCCATTGTCAATTCACGTTTCAGTAGGGGCGTTACAAACGCGTCTTCTGTCGATAAACCCTTGTGTTGCTTAGTTAAAGTGTGGCGGTAGTGATTGAAATCTTGGGTAGGAAGGTGATGGTGTGCTTTGTTCGAGATGAACGGGATAATGGAAACAGTTTTTACCGGTTTCTGTTTTAAATTACCTTCGAGTATTTCTGAATGAACGAAATATCCTTTAACTTTTTCTACTTTTCTTGGAGCTGAAGAATGATCAAGTGTCTCGCTAGGTCTTTTAATTTTTTCTCTTTTTCTTGGAACTGAAGAACGATGAAGCGTCTCTCTGGATCCTATATTTTTTTCTCCTTTTCTTGGAACTGAAGAATGATCAAGTGTCTCGCTAGATCTTTTAATCTTTTCTCTTTTTCTTTGAACTGAAGAACGATGAAGCGTCTCTCTGGATCCTTTACTCGTTTCTCCTTTTCTTGGAACTGAAGAATCATCAAGTGTCTTGCTAGATCCTACACCCTTTTCTCCTTTTCTTGGAAATGAAAATTTAGGAGACCACTCAACCTTTTCCACATCAGGGATGTTTCCTTCTTTCTTATGTTTAGATTCTTGCATTCTCTTGGACTTATTAGAGTTAGCAGTTGAAATCTTTACTGAATCCATACTTTGATGCAACGACACGTGTAAACCGCTATCTTGGGCACGTGTTCTGGTTATTTGAATTACGTAATGCGAATCTGTTTCTTCTATCTTAAACCGCTTTTGTTCGTTTGTTTTTTGTTCGATTAACACACCGTTATACTGCTCCAGTAAGTCGTCATTCTCAGAGTGCAACTGTTTATCATTATTCTTTTTGTTACCGAATGTAGGAACAGAATAAATTGGTATGTAAGATTCTCGGGATGACCCATTCTGAGCTGCAACCATCTCTGTTGAGAAAATATCTAAAACATTCAGTCAAAATCTAGATAAAAAGAACATGAATAAGGTTTTGCACGAAGTGAATAAATCAACACCATAAGAGCCTATTGCAGCTCTTGCCATTAATTTTAAGTGTTTTTTTCCCTTTTCCTCTTTAACTTTTAAAGTGCCACTTTTCTAAGTAATTGTTTGTGTTACACTCATTGGCTTTGCCCTTAAAAGTCAAGATTTCAAATTTTGGTTTCTCTTAAACTAGCTTTAGTTCAAATTAAGCTTTTTAACATTTAATAAGATATACTTTTAGCTTTAATCTAGTTTTCGCGTATTCAACAACGACAATGAGAATTTACATTCGAAGAAAAGCAACACGAATATATTAGCATAGAAACACAATAACGCTGATTATAAACATACGCACACAAACATACACGCTGGTAGCTAGAAGGGGAGGGCAGTTATACTGCTTAACGACCATAGGAAAGTTAAATTCTTTCTCGAGCCAAGTGGGCCATTAAGCCGACGTTCATCTTCGATTTCCGCAGTGTTTTATATTAAGCGGACGAGAGTTTTTGATTAGAGTCTTTGACTCACCCTGGACAGGAAACTAATCTATCGCAGGTTAGCCCCCAGCAGAACTGGTACTCATTTATACAGCTGAGTGGATTGGAACAAGTTGGGTAAAATGTCTTTTTCAATTAAGGTGGTATGACCGCGGGGGCTCAAACTCGCGACCCTGGGATAACGAGTCGAACACGTTAACCACTCGGCCGCAGCGCCTATGTTTTTGTAATTCCTATATAAAAAAACACTTGTTGAATACGCTAACCGCTACCCCGAAAAGCCTGATGCCCAGGCTAGTTAACCGCTCTGCGACTACAACGCCGACATGCAGTTTAAAGAATATAACTTATTGTTATATACTTAGACTTTCACTCCACAAATCGAGCACTGTGATTGGTTCTTGGTCACGTGTCCCTGATCAAAATCAAATGTATCCCGACCGGGATACAATTGCCCAGTAGTTGCCCGCCCGCCATCTTTGTTTGTTTTTGTTTTATGATTGTTTAAGAATAAGTCTAAATATACAACAAATCACTTAATGTATAGTCCCTCGGGAAACAAGTTAGTTTTGTTTTCCCTCGCGAAAATGTCGAAAATAAGATTTTTTATGTAATAAACTTGTCAATTAACATCAGATTAGCTATATACGAAATCATGCGAAGATATTTAATTCAATTCAATCCGGCTCGTCTCGATGGAATTAAAACCCCATTTGCACTTTAGAAAAACGACTAGGGCGGGATAACTTGGCAAGGGTTAAAAGTTAATTCAATCGAGACGAGAACGAATTTGGATGTGTAAACTGCAACCATTAACTTGTCCAGACGTTGTCCTTTTTCAATTCACCCTTGCCTCGATTGAATTAACCCCATTTACGTATACACTAAAGAAAGAAAAACGGCTCAGTAGACAAGTATAAATTTTGCCAAGGATGCAAGTGAATTCCATCGTGGCAAGGATTTAAGACTCGGCGCGTGTAAACTACGATTACCTTGCGCGCCGATTCATTTTGGGTTTTACAGGATAACGTCCGGAAGGTGTCCTTTTTCAATTCATCCTTGTCTCAAAGGAATTAAAGTTTACCCTTGTTAAAGTTTATTCTCGCCTAGCTGTTTTACTCTGTAGTGTCAATGTAGTGTGCCCCAGGGATCATCCATGTTTGATAACTCTATACCTTGGAAATTGCTGGTGGTGTAGTGGTTATCACGCCTGACTAGTAACCAGGAGACGTGGGTTCGAGTCCCAGTCGGAGCATTTAAACCAATTTTTTCGGACAAGTGTGTTGCAAGGTGAAAAAAAAGATGCTATATGTATATTTCAACTTCGTCATGAGGTTCAAGAGTCTTTAAATTATCGAATTATATGAAGCCCTACGTAACACGAAGGAAACTGCTTCTCAAATTTGAGTAATCAGAAAAATTCGGAGTCACAGACGGGAATCGAACCCGCAACTCTCTGATTACCGGTCACATGCTCTACCCACTGAGCTACAGAGACTCACATGGGGAGCCGAGTCGCAGGATAAGTTCTTCTCTATTCCCCGCTGGACACACATCTTGCACATCTGCTAGCTCGATATGCCCAATAGCCAATGCTATATGATAATATCAAATGATTAAACGTAGAAGTTTGCAACTTGGTATTGTATAGAATGAAGGAAACCGCTTCTCAAGTTTGATAGACAAGAACTTATTCTGCGACTCGGCTCCCCATGTGAGTCTCTGTAGCTCAGTGGGTAAAGCATCTGACCGGTAATCAGAGGGTTGCGGGCTCGATTACCGTCAGTGACTCAGAAATTTTTCTGATCAGTCAAACTTGAGAAGCGGTTTCCTTCATTCTATACAATATCAAGTTGCAAACTTTTACGTTTAATCACCCTACATAACACGAGTGAATACACTTAATTTGCCAACCTGTAGATATGTAACAACTAAGCACACCAAACACGCCAAGAATAACTACAATCGGCATCGCTAGGTGTAGCAGCCGCCTCCTCAGCACAGTACGTCTAACCTGCAATTGATTTACAATAGTAGATTGTCAGGTCTAGGACTCTGGATTCTCCTCTCTCCTGCCCCCCGTCTCTACCAATCCCTCCGGCACCCTTCTCAAGCAAAACCAAAACTTAAACAAGCCCGTATTTGTACTAATTTACTACCTATATATATAAGGCCTTCGTTTTTTAAGAATTTTTAGATGCTCAGACGAAGGGCTAACGCTCAAAACGTCAGCTTTTCCTATCATCTCACGGCGACGATAGTATATTTATCACATGAATGTCGTGATACTACAAGTTATAAACAAACTCAGCTTTCGCTTGCTTTTTGATTGCTTTCCAAAAATTTAACGGTTCATACCAAAAAAACAGTGCATGTGTGCGGGCTTGGTTCATTTCAGTTAGTAAGGCTGACTGCATGCCAAGCGTGACGCCCCGGGCTCGCCCACCGGCCTTGCTGAAGGTTGAGCACTTGTGCGGACTTCTTTTTGCCACACCGACCGTGAACAGGGTCATTAAGCCGTTGGTCTCAAACGTCTTTCGTCTTCTAGCGATATTTTCAAAACTTTCGATTATTTGCAAAACTCCCCGCGCTGATCGATAAGAGTAGTGTTTCGACCCAGTGTTGTGGCCTGTCCTTTGGTATACACGTATACTTTGAAAAAAGAACTTATATGTTCTCGTTGCATGGTGTTATGTATCTAAATATACCGGTTGATGGATTATCTGGTCCTAAATTCAAACATTTTTCAGGAGGAAACTGAACCCTCGCCACCCTTCGACAGCTCAAGTTCTCCGCGGACATGTTTCCTTTCGCGTAACACTGGCAACTTTAACTAAGCTTCACACGTCTGTTTCCATGACAACGAGTTTAAGAGTACAGACCAGCGCTTAACAACAAACGTTTGCATGGGGAGGGGGGTGAAAAAGAAAGCCGCTTGTTCAATCCTTTGGAAGAACCAGTACGCTCAATAGAACAAGCTTTCAAAACACAGAATTTTGCCTTTTTTCTTTATAAGATTTAGAGTTTACTCTAAAATTGTGTTTGCCGAAAAATTTCTTCAACTACTTACCTTTTGTGATAGCGGCATCCTTTAATCACAGCTGTTGAGTAAAACAGAAACGCTTTAAGCCCCCGTCCACACGTATCCGTTTTCAAACGAAAACGGAGACTTTTTGCTCCGGATACGGCTATCGTCCACAAGACAACGCTGAAAACGATCACCAAGACGAAGCCATTTGAAAACGCTCTCCAGAGTGGAGCGATTTGATAACGATGCTGTTTGCAAACGCTGTTTTCTAGTGTGAACGGGGAAAACAATGCTATATCTAAAACGATGGCGTCACTAAAACAACACGATCAGGCGCCTGACTACTCAACCGTGAGTGTCCAAAACGGCGGACAGGCGCTATCACGTGGCTTCTGTCTTGATCGGGGATAATTTTCAAGTTCATTTTCAGTGAATTAGGTATAAAAGCAGCTTTTTGTTTATGTTGCTATGTTGTCATCTGCACACTGACTTCAGGTCTGGTTGCCATTTGTTCAGCCTAGACCCCAATATTTTGTTGTTACAAACATCCCATTCACCTGGAAACCAGGCTTTTGTGTCCCTCGATTCAAGAGACAAACAGGCTCTGAGGTCTAATTTTAAAATCATATCTGACATTATGCATCTATTTCAGGAAGGTATAAAAGCGTTTTCAAAACGGATACGCGTTGTAGTGTGGACGGGCGAAAACGATACGAAAACCAGATACGTGTGGAAAATCTTTTTTAAAACGGAGCAAAAAGTCTCCGTTTTTGTTCCGTTTTCGTTTGAAAAACGTGTCGACGGGGCCTAAGTAAGCAGGATGAACAAAGTGAATCGATTTTTTAAATATTAAGTGAGTTTAATTCTATTGCTTATCTGCGTGCGCAGTTTCAGATGTTACGGATGACGCCGATAGTATACTACAGCTAAGCAAAAGCAGCGCTAACATTCGGCTGAGAGCCGGCTGTTACGTTATGAACTTTTACTTTAGCAGATTTCAGCCTCAAATTGTTCTTAAATTGTTGTTCTACCCTGATATTTCAAAAAACGGTGGATAAGTTGTCCAGAGCAATAAAAAGCGCTAAGAAATACGTGTTTGTGATTGAATCGTCCGGCGGTATGAGAAAAATTTGGAAACAGCGTTGGCGAATGTGACGATCTTGCGTTGTGCGGGTAAAAAGAAACGAAGTGAATTGCCTAGGCTGTTTTACATACGGTTACAGGACACCCTGGACACATACTTTGGGAAATTTAGATTGCGCGCTTTGTATTAATGCTGTTCCTTTGGATCTTGGTGCAAATAGAGCCAGATAAATGTATTTTTGAAACTGTATGCTAAAATAGTGTATTATTTTAAAAATCCCGAAAGGCGAAACTATTGTTTTCGCGCGGCGTGCTAATATGCTCTAACATGTTTTGCAACTCATCCGTCAAATCAGTTATTTTTTAAGTGGATTCCTGAATAGTTGAACTATCAAAGTGTGTGCGGTCGATATGGGTTTTCTGCCTTGTTTTTATAAAAGCATTGTCATGTTTTATGAAAGAGGTCTTTTAAGCTAAATTTTTCCGGACACATTTTTGATTGTCAGGTTGTCACTGATAAGCTGTAAAAATTTCACACAGATTGAATAAAACCAGACCGAGCATTAGTGCTTTGAATGTGGCGGTGTAACCATTTTTTGTTGTTGGAGAAAACTGCATTTAAAGTTTTGGCGGCAAATGCGAGAGTTTCTACATTCCTGAACCCCGTTTCCTGATTGATTAGGTACAACTAATCGTATGCTTTGTTGTAACCATAGACGATGAAAAAGGTTTTCCATTTACTGTCGCAAATAGTTAGGGAGTCACGTCACGGAGACTTTCGATTCAACAAGCTTTTTACTATTTTGCTATGGGAAGAGAAAAGGCTCGAAGAAAACCACAAAAATTCAGCCAACAGGGCCAAAAATGACCCTGCAAAAACAGCAGCCGACTTAAAGTACCAAATCAGTTTGTGAAATGAATCAGAATAAACAAAGGCGTTTACATCCGATCAAGTGACAAGCCGTGACTATAACAGACACGCGATACTTTGCACCACGCATCCAGCCGTGAATGGTGAATACATTTCCCGCAAAGATTAAAAGGGAAAAGGAACGTTTTGCTTCATATCTCCGGTAGTTCTAAAGTAGTCGAGAGGCATTTGACTTTTATTATAAAATCTACATATAATACTAGTAGAGTAGAAATAACTTAAAGATAGGAAATGCGAAAGCAGCTTTTGTGCAGGCATTTACGAGTCCTATTTGGCTGCCAACCCAAGGCCGGCCGGGTCAGTACGTCAATCCGGGATGTGAAAAAGGTTTGTTTACATGAACCCGGAAGGCCTACGATGCGAACCCTGTGGTTTGTTGTTCATTTTTGATCGGCCAGAAGACTGGTGTTGATAGCTTTGGCGAAAAAAGATAAACATGGCGGCAAAAAACAACTACATAGAGTTGTGATGTTGTCTGCTCCCCTTCCTAATTGTGGGCTTCCGCCCCTCTGCATGGACTTCTAATTCTATGGATTATCGGCTGCTGCAGCAGCGATGTTGTTGGCCTGTCAAACTCAAACCCAAGTTAAATAATTCGCCATCCCTTCGTGATCAATGCCCCTGAACACGTTTGCATTGAAAAAGTTTGTTAAATCCCTATACCCGCCGAGGCGGGTCAACCCGGCCTTTAAAACGGGTTTGATTCTAATTTATTAAATCTATTATATTGAGTATCTAAGTGCATAGAAGGCTAAAAATAAAGTCATTAGTTTTGAATACAAGCATTGTACTTTACAAAGATCTTGTATTATTGTACTTTACAAAGATCTTGGGTACTTAAAGGTAATTATAAAGGAGTTAGCAAATTAGAAGAAGTCTCTCGTTGCTTTACTTACCTCACCGAATAACACCAACGCCATGGGAAGCTAGCTCGCAAACTCTGGGCAGCACGGCTTTTCCGGCCACGCGCGAGCCGGCAGTCTACTCACTCTTCAGCACTTTACTAATGAAACCGGCGTAAAGTCTTCTTCGTGAACCCGTGCGGACGAGAACTCTCTTATATCCTACGTCTGTTCTCTAGTGAAAAAAATACATTGTTTATGTGCGTGATGTGATTTTCGCATGGCAGCTTTGACCTCAACTGAACACAACTTCTGCTACGTCTTGAACAATAAAATTCAAACAGATATTAAAGAAATTTTTTTGTGCATTTCAAACTAGTGTAACTAAATGCCTTATTGTGACATCGTGTACAACTGCGAAACAAATTTGTTTGCGTGTCAGTTTATCGTCTGGGTAACTTAATATATACTTCAGCTCCAGTTAGTAATTGTGACTTGGGAGAATGGTACATTCAATGAAAAAGACGGAAAGCACAGGCCCGTATGGAGGGTTCCCCCCCCTCCCCCCCCCCCACAGTCTGCTAGTGATTTAAAAATATGGAAAAAGGGTAAAAAAACACGTATTGATAGTT
>JAOBRD020048533.1:0-10550 GCA_027575215.2 Hydrozoanthus sils
CCAGCCAAGCACATGGTTTTTCTACGCGTCATACCTAACTCACAGGGAGCCCAAACTATCAAGACCTATTACTACAGCATATGAAGCAGCTATTCATGCCAGGATATATCTGTTGAACAAACTGAAATAAAAGTGAGTTCTAATACTCATGTGTTTTTTATTTCAACTGTGTTTATACGGTTCTGTTCCTGAGTATTTTTGAGAAAGTTGGACATGATGCATTAGAAACGAAACCCGGTCAATCTCTGTTATTCTTTGAAATTTCCATATTTTAACTTCTCTTGACTGACTATTTGTCTTAGAAAATTAGGGTGGTATAGATTTTTCCGGCTTATTCTGTACAACAAACAAAGAGAAACTATCGAGAATAGCTGAATCAGACCGTTGTGAACTGGTTTAAGCACTGATTTGGCGCGCACACAAAAATATAAATTAACGTATAAAGATAACAAATAAACAAATAAATTACTAGGGCGCGGGAAAAATGTAACTAACAATAGAGAGGACAATCTGGAGTAGGCATCAAACCTAATGATTGACACATTCCTGAATTTCCTCATTAATATGGATGCCTGAATTTCCTCACTGACCACATCGATTCCCCCAATCCCCCCTTGCTCAGAACCACTCTTCTTATACCACTCCCGGGCGTCTTCAAATTATTTTGACAGGAAAAAACTGAATTTTGAAAAACTTTTCTGATTACAGGACTGCAAAAACTAAAAAGTTGCTTAATCAACGTTAAGCAAAATTCTTTGCTTAACCTATTTCATTTTGCATAACCCATTCTCAATTTGAAAATATTTTTTCCTGGCAATGGGAACAACGAGAATTAAATGCGTGTTACTACTATAGCTAAGGTAAACTGAAGTAAATTCCTAAAACGGCTTAACGAAATATTGACAAACCAAATGTGGAGAACTTATAAAATAATAAATCTAAAAATCATTGTGATCACTTCAAACTATATTTCAGTTTGGTTGTTTAATTTGTACCAAAAGCGAACATTTTTAAAACTTAAAAGTTTTAGAAAACGTTCATAAGATAAAATGCTACGTGGACGAATGATTGGATTTACTTGATACAAAACTACATGACTAGCACCGTCCGCTTTCTTTACCGGTTGAAATTTAAATTCAGTTTTAAAAAAAAAAGTTGTAGAAGATCGAAAAACATTCTGCTGCAAATCAATGCCGAGCTAGCATTCCCACGCGACAATGTCTGTAGAAATCAAAATGTATAACAATGAACCGTGTAGCCGAACCTTTTTGAAAATAAATCTTCTTGAGCTAGTCCCAAGGAAATTGAAGTGTTTGTGTCTCACGCGTATTATATCCCGCCGTAAAACATTAACTGCTTTATTTGTTTAGGTCCAAATTTAGATCTGGTTATCGTTTTTTTTACATCATTTTTATTATAATATTTGTTTAAATCCAAATTTAGAGAAGTGCGTATTGCTGATACGTCTATAGTCGAAGAGAAAAACTTTTTGACGGAAGTTGAACACTTGTACAATGAGTTAAAGATGGCTTTGGAAAAATAATGAAAAATTTGCTCGTTATTTTAATAGCGATCTGGCTGATTCAGTTATGAATAACGAATGATCAAGAACAACTTAATTTGAAACGAGATTACGCGTCTTCATTGGACTGTCTTTTTCAAAGGCTTTGAAGAAAGCACGCCTTGTAGCGCTGTTTTTTACAACGTTTTTTTCGTAAAATCGTTACATCTGCATCTAGATAGATAGACTAGATAGATAGACTTTATTTAAAAAATCTTACAATAAAAGGCAGAAAACGATGTAAATTATCTTACTCGTTAAAAACAATTTTTCCAAAAAAGGTCTTACAATAGCGTTCTCTACTTTGAAGTAAAGTCTCTAATCCTGAAAGGCTTTTAAGCCTTAAAAGGTCACGCCATAGGATAAAGCATAACCATAAATTATCCTTAGTGCTCTTTTCTGTACCCTTTCCATGGAATTACTTAGATTTTTTGGGAGGCTGTAATGGAATACCTGACACGCATACAACAGGACTGAACGGATGCAAGCTGTGTACAACTGAACTAACTCGGTTGGATCAACGTTTGCTTTTTTTAATTGAGACTTTTTGCTGCTTTGTTTATAACCTCAGACACATGAGATTTCCACTTCAAGTCATTCTGTAAAGAACACTCAAGATTTTGACAGAATCAACAGAATCTATTTCTTGACCATTAATATTCAAGTTCTCTCTTTCGGTTGCAATTTGGTGCACGGGAAAGGGAAATCCTCATTTTTTTGGGTGTATGTGAAATTTATTCTCAGCAGACCATCTGGAGATCTCATTCACAGAGGTGGTAGGTTGTTATTGACAATCTCATATATCGTTGTGTCATCTACGTTCTTCACTACGCCACTAGCCGATGGTACTCGTAGATTGTCGATCATCACTATGAAAATCCAAGGGCCAAGTTTGATAATTTGGGGGACACCTGCTGGAACAGATTTCCACTCTGATTGACAATCATAAGCTGGTTTTACTCGTTGAAACCTATTCTTTAAAAAAATAGCTATCCAATTATAAATAAAAGGGTTGATTCCGTAGTTACATAGCTTAACCATGAGCAGGTTGGGATCGAAGGCTTTTCTAAAATAGAGCATAAACGCATGCACATCGTTCCTTTTTCCGTCTGTCGCACGAGCCCAATCGTGTATCATGTTAACAAGTGCATGTGTGGTTGATGAAGTTGGGGAAATGATGGTGTACAATAAAATGTTCTGTGACTTTGGAGAGAGTCGGTGTAAGAAAAATTGGTCCGAGATCGGTTTTAATGTCATTGGCTTGGGTTACTTTGGGGGAGCGGGGTAACATCGGCTATTTCCAGATGCTTGGCGGAGTTCCTTAACGCAGTGAGGAATTGATGATATCACATACATGTGGGGCCAGTTCATAAGAGTACTCTTTAAGTAACCAGTTGGAAATGTTATCTGGGAAATCAGCCTTACTGATACAAATATAGCTTAGGCATTTCTTTACCCGCAAACCGAAACAAACGGAACTGAGAACCCTTGAGTATTAACACAAAAACCAGGTGATAGAGGTTCAAACTTGTTGAGGTTCCAGGAAACCCTCATTAAATTTGTTGGCAAGAAATTTTCGAGACAAGATCGGATGCGGATTTCTCCATGCCGCAAAGTCGACGGCATTCTGACCACCATTTCTTGGCGTCTGCACGTTTGGCTTAAGTGATCAACTTGATTGTATCAACTTCTGAGCTTGAAAGTATTAGCTTTGCATTGTTTCCGTTTTCTATTTACTTTGTTCCTATAAAAATTGAAGAGTGTTTTGTTATTATTTCGAAATCTTTTTGACGAAGACTGGAGTTTAGCAGCTATTCGAGGTGCGTCGTTGCGGTGGATACTGGCTTTTGTTGTGGGGCAGATATTGTCAAGGCCCTGTTGGAAGGGGGGAACACTTGTCCTGGATGCACTGGACACTTATCAGAGCAGGCCAATCTACTGTGCTTAAATGTCCGCCCAGTGCTTGTTTGGAAACAGGCTTTTTGTTCCTTACTTACACCATTTTCTTGTTTGGTTTAGCTTTTTGACGTTTTTTGGGCCTCATCGCTATAGTGGAGTGGTCGGAGAGTCCAAAGCGCGGAAAACTCTGCGGAGTATCATAATAAGCGTCGAGATGAGTTAAGATTAGATCTTAAGTACGCTCGCCTCTTGATGAAAATTTAATTGTTCGAGAGAAGCGGAATTGATTTTTATTTGCTTTGTGTCTGCTCTATTAAAATAACCCGTTAAAAGTAGGATAGTATTCGATTTTAGAGAGGGACCGGTGTTCGAAAGATAGTCCATTAAGACTTCGTATTTAGCCGATGGTGGATGATAGATAATTCCAACTATCAAGCAGTTACTGATTCCCCGGGGCAAGCGTGTTAGCGACAATTTCACCCACAAAACTTCACAATCGAGATTATTTTGACGAGTCGATTTGATGGAGACTTTGATGTAAATACATAAGCCACCATGTTGACAAATAAGCCTGTCTTTACGGAAAATATTGTAGTTGTGGCATCTATAACAGAGTTGTCAACAGATTTCATGAGCCACGTTTCGGTAATGAGAAACTCAGAAAGCAGTCCAGACAGACACATATGAACGAAAATGGCTTATGCTAATCACAATTGGCTTAACCGATGCACGAACGAAACGATCGAGCAACTTATGCTGGCCTGTAATTATCATGAAAAAAAAAACCCCGCAGAAACAGAACAAATGTTTTTAAAAGTACCTGTTAAAATTCTAATTTTGCCATTAATGATCGTGGCTATTTCTTGTTTTGGATGATCGAATTAGCCCAAAACTCCTAATGTTAATGTCACAAACGAGTGGAGAGAAAGCTTAGCTAATAAATAACGCCTTTATTGGAGCAGGCGTAGCTCAGTTGTTTAGTGCGCGGCCTTCGGAGCTAGAGGTCCCTAGTTCGATCCCTGGTGACTGCACGTCTGTTTCGACTTTCTTCTGATCAGTGTAGCTGTAGCTTTCAATGCCCGTAAAACGGAGCACTGACAGAGGGAGGGGGTAAAGGGCGCACCGTCGGATTTCATTAATAGCAGCACACTCAGAGAGCTGAAGGAACTACCGACGGTGCCTTTACCTTTTTTTTACAGTCCATGGGCCTGCAAAATTTTCAGATCCTGGCTTATTTGCCACTGAGTAACAATGGTCTGTTGGCTGTTTTACAATCCTTTGAGAGCTGAAAACAGAATAAAGTTGAAGGAATCTAGTGATAAGTGTTTTAAGATCCTGGGAGATTGCTGCTGCAAAATCAGGATCAAATTTTTGTAATAAACGCTTGCTGCTGTTCTGGCGTAATTTTCTCTCGTTGAACGTCAGAATCTACGGTGTGGTTGCTGTCTGCTATTGTTAATTCCCCGGTGTTTACGGGCTCGTAGGGTAAAAATTCGTCTTGATCGCTGATCTGAGAAACTTGTACACCGCGGCCTGTTGTAACTTGTGCACGGGTTGAAGAATCTTGTCCCCAAAAGTGGGTGGAGCGGAGGGTTTTGTGGCAAAGTTGACTTTTCCCACTCTTCTGTTTTTGGCTGTGCTGAGCACGTGGTTCCTGCTCAGTTCTTTGTCTTGTTTCTTTACTATATATAAGATTCTCGGGACACGCTATCGTCCTTTGTGATTAATTTGTCGATGCTAGCTCTTTGGTAAATTTTACTTCTTTAGCTTGCCCTTGTAGATCGTACCAGTATGTCGGACGGAAGAATTTTTCATTCACTGTTTCACCTGTTGTGTCTCGGGGGTGCTTTTCTTGATAGACAGATTGAGTCAAATAAAATTGTTCTTACCGTTGCACAATTTCCCAATCAGTAGCACTGGGACGACTTGGTAAAAATTCAACGATTTGGTACGGCCTATAGGGTGCCAGAGACGAAGTTTTGACATTTGCATACAGTGCGATAACTTTTAGAGCTTCCTCAGTATAACACGAACGGAGATTTGGAATTTTAGTTGCTGTTTCAGAGATTAAATCAGGTTTGTTTGATGTGTTAATTTAGGGTCTCTATTAATGTCATGTTTTGGCCAATTTAATTGTCTAACATTATTTATCTAATAGCTCTGTTTCCTGTTTTATTCAATGGATAATTCTATGAATACAAAGAACTTTTGAATTTGATCCGCCTGTGATTTAATAATAAGCAGCTTTTAGGCGAATTTGTTATTTCGATCTTCACTACTTCAGTTCCTTCGCAAGTTGACGAGTTCCTTTGCCTTTCTTCTTTTTTCACTGCATGCATGTTAATCCTACCGCCAACACGCCATCGTCCCTTGTATTGGGGTCATTGAAAGGTTTTCCAGTGCGGTTAGCCAAATTAAGAGGTAGCTTTTATGGTATTTAGTAAATATACCTAGACAACTAAGACAAACGTTTGAAAGTAAAATTCGTGATAATGAACACTTTAAGATTTAATGACAATTCTTTCAAAAACTGTGGCGGCGGCGCAGTGGCCGAGCGGTTAGCGTGTTCTCCTCATAATCCTAGGGTCGCGAGTTCGAGTCCCGGCCAGATCACTGTGTTGTGTCCTTGAACAAGACACTTTACCTGACTTTGTTCCATTCGACTCAGCTGTATAAATAAGTACCAGTTATGATGGGGGCTAACCGCGATGTATTAATGCCCTGCCCAGTGGGAGTCAAAGACTCTCATCCGCTTAACACTACAGAAACCGGAGATAAGCACCGCCCCTATGAACCACTTAGGCTTGAGAAAGGATTTAGCTTTAAAAAAAAAACCGGTCAGTGTGGAAAGTATTTGATGCGGTTATCTTAAAATTCATCAAATTAATTGAAATGTTGTCTACATATACGCTTTGGGGTGTACCGAATAAGGTTTGCAATCGAACCTAGCCACGCCAATATTGTTACCTCATAGGGGTTTCATTGAAATTTTCCGACAAGCATCCCCGGACTCGTTGGATGGAATCGCTAGCTGTTAGGAGGTTAAAAGTATTCATCGGGGCCTTCCTGTGTTTTGAGAAAAAGCTATTTTTTGCTTTGAGAACTGGCCAATCTATTACAAATATGGCTGTCTGATTCGATTAGTTCATAAATCGATTTAAGATTGTCAGTATCATTCATTCTTTCTTGTCTTAATTCATAATGCAAATGTAAATACCAGAAGATACAAATAACTATTGTATAATATTTCTGTGAAATTTTTGGCGCTAATTTTTAGTTTACAAAATTGCTTTTTTGCATGACAGGTTTTAATTTATAGGCCATTAATTTACACCCAGCTGACTTGTAAACATAATATGTTGAGTTGAAAACTAGAAGTTCATACTGTATGTGTGGTATTAGCTAGTGGAAAACTCTTCCATTGGTAGCTTTGAAAAAAGCTGTTTTTGGCTTTAGAACTGGCCAAGCTATTACAAAATTATCAATCGCTTGCTCTCACTAGTGTGAGAAGAGGATAAGTTTGCAGCAAAAAGATATTATAAAACTTATTTTGCTTAAAAGAAATTATTGTTTGAATTTTGTCTTAATCCAGGGCTTAAGTCAATCGGGGTTTTGAGGAACCGGGCCTTGGATACTAGTAGTGAGTGAGTGAGTGAGCGATATAGGTGATAAACTTCAGACAAAATAAAACCTGGAATTTTAGTCCTAAATATCTCACAACTTCCTAAACCCTAAAATATATCATAGAAAGTAGTTGTAGATAAAATAACTAAGTGCCAACGAGCAAGTGAACCTTTTTAAAAAATCAACTAGCAAAACCTGCATTATTTGGCTTCAGACAACCAATAATTTAATTTACGTGCAATTGTAATGAGAATGAGCGCTTGAAACAATCAGATAAATTATATCGAATTCTACACATTAATTCAGTCACTTAAAGCGAAGCTCGATTTTTCGCTGCAGTGGCCAGCAAATTTCTGAGACCGACTGGGCTTTCATTCGCATACTATGCCCGATATCTAGCCAAAGAACACAAGAGTAAATTATATCAATTAGTTCTAAATACCTGCTCGTCCGACGACAGTACTATAGATTGTTAAACCCGGTTAAGCTGGTTCAGATCACCAGTAGACTAGAAGTTGGCTCCTTCCGTTCATAGAACTTCTTTATAATCTCTCATTCCACAAGCACAAAATTGCTGTTCGGGTATATTGCAGCTATTTGGTGGCAGGGAGACCTCCCTAGTAAAGGTGTTAGGTTCCTTGTCTTGTACAAATTCCCAGCTTCAGAAACGATCTTCCGCCGTTCACAAAATTAATTCAAAGCAAACTTCGCAAACCGTTTCGGAAAAGTTTATATAAAAACAACTGTAAACCAAAGCTACAAAACAACAGTTGTAGCTAGAGAGACTCATCGCTGTACCTCGCTGTTACCATGTACGGTTATCCAGCAGCCATCTTGAATTCACTCATTCCTGAGATGAGGTTGTAAAACTTTAATGCATAAATTAATTTCTCAATTAAAAGTTAACGCGAGTGACCGAGTGAATTCGCTTTACTCCTAAACCTTAACGATGACTTACGCCGTTCATGAGGTAAAAAGGGAATTTTTTGAAGAACGAAATTTGAGAAATAATTGTTTTCAGTAGTAAAGCTTTAGCTTGCTATCACAACTTCAGTTTCAAGTCGAAAGAACACTTTTGTTTAACTTTTGCGTTGCATGACGCGGGTAGTTTTTCGAAATCTGCACTATCTTTTCTTCCAATAACAGCCACGTAGCGCTTCTGATAAAATTCCAACCTCGTACCCAGGCTCATTTCACTCCCATGAAGGGACCCTGGTGGCGGCTGGTCGCGTGCCACGCTGTAAATATTGTTCCGCAGTGAGGGTGAGTAATGAAAGCAACTTTGTCATTGGGGGAAAAAATACTCCCTAGGGAAGGGTGCAGAAAATTGCCAATTCCTACACTGTGCAAAAGCCAAAAAGTCAAAATTTTTCTGTTGTTACTTGATTGGCAAAAAGTCAAATAGCCTTTGCTGTAACATTCAACATGTAAATTTGATTCCATGGAACAATCTTTTGACTCCAAGTACATTTATCTGACAAATTCATCGAGTTACTTTATCCTAATTATCCCTTTATGAACACAATGCTGTCATAAACTCTACAAAAATATTCGTTCACACAACTTATCTAGTCCCTATTAAGACAATAAAACATTTAATTAGCACGTCGTACTTTCTTGAATCAGCCAAAGTTATCACAACTAATTTCTCGACAGTCTTGTGAGAGAGTTATAATTTAAACTATTGAATCCTATTTAACAACCATTTTTAGTTTCTATCGTGTATAAAAATGTCTTAAATTAGCATCTAACGGATTCGCAGAACTGTATTGAGTTTAAACCAAAACAAGTAACTTGGTTTTAAAAAAAAGATGTTTTGGCGGTTCTCCAGACAGATTCAACACTTATATCGAGATTTCAACATATATTCGTGAAAGAATCTATATATATTTGTTTTAGAAATTTGTCATGCTTGGCGTTTCATACATTTGGGTCCTACTAATATGTTTTATAACATAGAGGGCAAAATCACTTCGAGCTCATTGGCTAACAGCGGGGGCATTTTTTCTTAATTCAGGGAAAAATTACTTAGCGCTGATTGGTCGCTGGTACACTTCCGAAAATTTCTGGACATTTTCCGAAAACTTCAAAAAATCTCAAAAATGCCTTAAAAACGATTTTAAACCTCTTCCGAACATTTCTGAATGGTTTCAGAAGTTGCAAATATTTTGTTTCATTTGGGGGATCGTGGGATCCCGCAGAAAATGAAGAATTTTGCTCTCGATGTCATAAACATGTAATCGCCTGTTTCCTCGTAAAATTTAGGATTAATATCACTTGTGTTTTCAATTTTTTCCAAATTGCCCTCGTCGCAAAGTGATTCGGGCAATTTTGGAAAATGTTGAAAACACTCGTGAAATTGATCCTTAATTTTACTCGGCCCCATGCGATTACCTATACTAAAATTCGCGGGCTTCAAACGTTTAGGCTCTAAACAATGGGTTACTCGATCCAGTCTTTTTACTTCCATCCGCCACTGAATGGGATTACACTGTGTAGATGTTCGACCTAATGCAGGAAGTTTACCTTTCGCGATTAACTTGGTTTCTTTATGCTACGGAAACGTTCAAGATCACATTGAGGGAGGGCCCATTGGCGCTTGCAGATTAGTTCGCTTAACTTCTTAGGCACTGGTGGTGGGGTAGTCGAAACCGATTTAGCTTTATAGGTAGAATAATATCCATATCAGTCTTGACGTCAAATACTCGAGTAGGTGTAAAGGAAAGTTGATAATTGGCTAAAAGTTTGTAAAGTTGTAAATGCCAGACGGTGGTGTTTTTGTCTTTGCTTTATTGATCATGATCAACTCCTCTTGTCGTACACAGAAATAAAAAGGTATCACAAGGAATTACGAGGAAATAACAAAGATGGTAAATTCATCCGCACTTACACCCTTCTATTATCATTCTATGCAAACTAGCACTCACTACTTCGCCAGCGCCGTTTTTGTAAGAAATTGGCACTTCTTTTAGCTTTGTAGGCACGCAGCAAGAAAATATAGAGGGACAGTAACCTTCGCAGCGATTCCTTTCAAAACCTTTTGGTTTAACTACAAAATTTTTATCACCAAGAAGCTCTTTAAACGTTACATACAAAGGATGCTTTGCACAACTGGGACGGTTTGTCGTTGCTCTCACAGAAAGGTCTCCTATTGGGGAAAAAACAAATGAATTAAAACACGTTTAATCGATGTTGTAATATTTCTAGCAAACACACAATCTTATGTTCATGTCTCAACCCTGTATCACACACAGATATAATAACCGCCCACAAATGTAATAAAATTCAACCACAAATGTAATAAGATGTAAATTTTCAACAAAATAGAACTAAAACTTTTAGAAGTGGTAATAACAAACTTGAGTGACAGGTCTTTGAGCGTGGGAGAGGGGTGAGGACTGTGGCCATAGAGAGAGAGAGGGAGAGAGAGAGAGAGAGAGAGAGAGAGAGAGAGAGAGAGAGAGAG
>JAOBRD020048639.1:0-10550 GCA_027575215.2 Hydrozoanthus sils
ATTCGTGTTGTAAGTATGGCGTAAGCGAGTTGCGTGCAATAGTTGTAGGCAAAAGTTGCACCGTGTAAATCGGCCTTAAGACAGAATAGCCTGAGCACAACCTTTACCCAAAAGGGCTCTGTTGCAGGAGTAATTGGCTGGTAGACCATAGTTTTGCTGCAGTTCCAGTAGCTCCTTCTGAGTGTACAACTAGGCAAAAACAGCATCTCTCAAGTTTGGTCAAGAGTGATTTATGGAAGGCATGGGACCTATCTTTATGCATGGAAATGTCATCCAGTATGTCATTCTGTTTCGTCATTGGTCTAACTCGCTCCAAAGTCACGTGAGATAGAGCGCGCGAAATCGGAGCTTCAGTTGAGCGTTGTATTGTCCAGCCCTCTTCCCAGGACTTCAGTCTTTAGGTCTTCCATGCTTAAGTTCTTTAGAGGTTTTGGGTGCAGTGCCATAGATAGTCGTCTTCCAATTGGTCCTCTTAGAACTGTATTTCTGCGTTCTCTGTAACTTCTTACTCTGCATCTAAATGTGTGGTCGAGCTCATAAGTGCGATCTGCATGCACTCCACAACCTGTAGCACAAAAATAGTGGCCGCCTCTTTGCTGTTCACTCTCACGCTCCACAGCTGGTCCATCGCCGATGCAGAATCTCATTGCATCTTAGATCTCTGTACCATTGATTAAAATTCTTGTGCTGAGGCCATGGAGGCAGTCTCATCTCGTCTCTGCGAGTTGCTCCCAATCTGTGTCTCTACATTTGAGAAGAGTGAAATTATTACAATTATAGTTTAAATATTCATACATGTACTCCTAGGTTAGTTTCAGTGGATGTTGAGATTTTTCGTATTTTTTATTTTCAAACCAGTAAGCTTTTTTAAGTTTGTTGAGTTTCTGTATATTATAGTCTAACCAGAGTTTGTCAATTACAATTTGTCAGTTTCTGTTGCACTAAAATAAAGAATCAAGTTAATTTCTAAGAATTTTCTTTCCTTTTTTTAAAATTTTTTGCACATGCTTGGTGATTAAGTTTTATCCAAGTAAAGTATGGTGGAGATGGTTAGGGATTTATGTATAAAAAAAAGGGGGAAAGTCAAACAATAAGAAGTTTTAATACAAAAAAATGCAATTCAACTTTTTTATTTCTGTAATTACTTACAAATCCCATATCTTATACTTAAGAAAAATAAAATAATATGTAAATCAGCTGAGTTTTTGTACTAACTGAGAAAAATTGCTTTACTTAGAGTATAATTTGAGTCATTAAGCTGTTAAATTACCTTGCAATGATATAAATCTCTGGTTTCTCAATGATTGCTTGAATGTTAACAGATTCCCCAGTCTTGGTCTTATATTCTTCTGGAGTGAGGTGATGAGCTGGATCAGAGCATGCAGCAACCATAAAAACTAAATGGCCATAGTTTGCTACAGTTGGCTACACTCCCTTAGTCGTGATGTTCTCAACTACTATGACGGAAAAGAATATAAGAAGGGAAGGTACATACTCCCTCAGTACGTCTTTGGTGGCAAGCCGAACGCTGTAGTCGGAAAACCACACGGCAACGCGAAAACTAGAAATTCAACATTCCAAGGCTGGTGTCATAGAGAGCATAACGGACCGAGTATAAAACAGCACAGCGCCGTCAAAAATTTATGACGAAGTGTTCGAGGAAGCGGGTGGACTACTGGATGCTGCTAGTATGTCTAGTGTGCCGCGAGACATAAAACAGTTAGAGAATACTTAGTACCGAGGAAGGGGTTTTCTTAGCAAACTGTACGAACTTAGCAAAACGTCAAAAGACCAAAAAGAGGCTGGGAAAATGTATATCAGAAGAGTAAAAGTCGCACCAAGTCCTGTCTGTGTAATCAGCTCAAATAGGCAACTTCAAGACTTAAAACGTTTTTGAACAAACCCAACTGATGAAACATCTATTCTATATACTGGCGACTTTTATCCTACACCAACAACTTACAAAAAACATCTTTTGCTTGAGGACAGGACAACTAACAACCCACCTTTATTGCTGAGACAAACATTGGTACACATGCAAAAAGATATCAAGACATTCCGTTATTTTAAAGTGACTATCAGCGGATTATAACCTGAACCAAAAAGCATACTATTTATGGGGTCCGATCAAGCTGCAGTTGAAGCAGGGATGAGCATCTATCGGTGTCTGGCCACATGGCTAGCTTGCAAGCGTCACGTTGAGGAAGACTGTCGTTGAAAATTCGATTTCAAGTTATGTTAGGATCCAACACTGTGCGCTTTATCTTGGGGACATATTTGGGAACGAGTAAAGGAAAGAAAAATGTCTTGTAGACTCTCAAAGTTCGGAGGATTTTGATGTTAAACTGGTAGCTTGCAAGATACATGGAACACGAGAGAAAAAGTTGCAAGGGGACGCTATGTTCCACAACTAGAATGTTCCCAAGATATGCGGAAAAATTATCGCTCTTGTGCAATGCTGTGCTGGTTTAGGCGAGAACTTTTTTTCAAAAATGCTGTCGTGTCGAAACACCAGCGAAATGAGGAACGAAACAAAAGGTTATACAGAGCTCGAAAAATTTCATGGACCGAAAATGTTTGTCTTTTGAAACCCATTGCCGAAGAAGAAGAACGGGATGTAGGACGGGCAGTGGTTGACGAAGGTCCTTACAGGATTTGTCCACGATTCAGCTCAAGATTGCAAGTATCTTTCTCGGAAATTTTACATCCCCAAGTCACACGCCAAAAAACAAAGAATTGAAAAGAGGGTACACTCAATAACATTTGAGGAAATTTCGACCTCATGCTCAGCCAGACAAGTAGCCCTCGAACCAAAAGGAAAGATAAAAACCTGACAACTTGTGCGTATACACAGATCCCAAAATGTATTGGTGGCAAACCTGGAGCGGCTACGAGATAGAGATGTCGTTCCTCGCTCCTGACATCAAGGCAACTGAAGGATACACTGACAGGGTACTGACTCCAGTTAGGCCACTTTTGGACACATTTAAAAATAAGTGGCTCCAAGGCATGCGTGTTTACCGTTGCTACGAGTGCAGATGAAATAACAGACCCCAGCCAAGAAAAGGTGAGACTGAAGTTGTCCCTCCTTCGCCCTGGGATTTTGTGCTGGCACGACTAGAGCTACCCAAGTGGTGGTATCAGGATGTCAATCAAACCCGTACATGGGAGACAGTTCTACCCTCAGGTCGAAGTTATTGTAGTCGATCATGAAGCAATGGACGAACTTCATTTAAATCTTCTAAAATGCAAGTTCAGTCTGCAGCGCGAATATCTTGTTTCGTTTCATCTGGTGCTCAAAGCCTTGTTCCTATTGGTTCAATTGATTTCTTTAAGTAAAATTTATATTTAAGCAATAAATTGCGTTTATCGTGTCTATGTAAATTTTTTTAATAAACAAGAGTGATGTTTAGGGAATTAATAAAAAAAACGTGGTAGTAACGAGCCGCTGGGGCAGCGACTTTCCCATTTTTCGTCCATTTGACAAAATTCTCCTAGTGTTTATTAAAGTACATAGACACGAGAAATGCGTTTTATTCCTTTATGAAATAACCAAGCAAAACGGAAAAACAAAAAGACACGTAAATTATTCGCAAAATTTAAATTCTCCTCACATGTGCGGTTTTTTCATGCTTTTAATCAATCAGCGCACTAAAGATTCTTAGCTTGGTGTTATTCTTTTAAAGGAGCAGAGATAAACTACTTCAGTCAATTCGGCCACCTAGAAAAACTTCCGGTTTATCAACATCCGCATTATTTTTTTTATTTTCTAAACAAGACAGTTGACAAATCTCTATCAGCCGCATTGTCAGTTTCAGGCAAGTTAGAATACAGGTAAGTTTTTCGAATTCTTTCGAAACATATTCAAAAGCGTCAGGGTTGTTTTGTTTTTTATTATTCACAACACTAATGAAACTAAGCCCTTAGAATATGTTTTCTCCGTATGTATCGACATCCTGATTTTCCGTTTTAGTATTGCTTTGTTCGGTGTTTTTGAGATTTTTTATTGATTTTGTGTCATGGGGCAGAATCGCTTGACAAATCCAGGGTATTGGAGCCTTCATGAATACGTTAGTTGTAGTTTGGAGATTTGTGAAGACCCAAATACAAAGGAATCGTTAGCAAATCGCAAAACCGGTACTTTTGAATCCCAAATATCTGCCAATAAAAAGCTTGTGAATGTGTCGTATTGGTCCAATACTCTTATATAGGCAATAAACTTATGTGTATTTGCTTTTTTGTCTCCATGCGGTGAATTTTGGAGTGGTCAATTTTTGGTTTAAAATTGCCAAAATCAACAAACTCAAAGAGTGAAATGCGCATCACTGGTAACCTTAACTCCTTCTTTTTTATCTCTCCCATCGGTTTTATACTTCGTATATGGCCAGTTTGAAAGTTCATGCATTGAACTTTACCGGGACAACTTTTTCGATGTATTAGGTAATGGTTTGGACCGGTCATTTTCCGTTTTAAAAAATGATACATAATGGAATGATTAAGTGCGCGTGTTTTAAACATCTCATATCAGTTCCGCTCTGGCACAGGTGGCACAGGTTTAGATTATGTCAACTTTTGCAAACGATCGCAAGATTCTTCAGGAAAAAAGCGAATCGGGAGGTCTTTTCAGAGCTCAAAGAACCCCCGATTCGTCCTGAACTGATCAATGCGCCGGTACCCCTGAAAAGCGAGTCAATTGGAAAGTTTTTAATAGAGGTGAACGGCGAGTTGCTGTGGCTGTAGAAGGCCTGTTCTCGTTCAAGAATAGTTCTTTTTCATGCCCTTAAAGCAAATCTAGAAAGAAAGGGATTTGTCCTGCATCCTGGTGCAAGTGATCGTATTGGTGCTGCCATTCGCACACACATACAAGTACTCTCCCAGAAGTTGAAATTCATGACAAGCGGGAAGTGGAAAAAAGCTGCGCGCAGAGAAAAGTGGTTTAAAACTGAGGGGTTACCAAAGTAGTAATTATCACTCCCGGAAATTTTGTTACCTAACTAGACAAGGAGAAGGAAATACTAAAAAAAGAGAATGAACGGCTCCGAAAAGAAAGCAACGAGAAGGCAGCAGAATTATATTCTTTAATGGAGAAGCGCCTCGACGACGAAAAACGCCATCGTTGTAAACCTTTTAACGAGGCGGGCGAATGCCAGCAAAAACGAAACCTGAAGAAGTTTGGGTAAGTTCTCGCTTAGTATCTTTGTTATACTCACTTGTGTAGTTCTTAGCGGTGATCTACTAAAGTGCTGCTATCGGTTTTTCGGTAGTCAATTGGTTAAGTTGTTTCTTCTTTGTTGCAGTGATTATGCAGAAAAAGCCTTGTGGTTTGCCGAAACGTTTGGTTTAGTGCCTACACACGCTCACCGTAAAAGATGCTAACGCCAATTCTCATGTGTTGGACGTCTCTTCATCAGGTATAAAGTTGAAATGAAGTTGTCCTTTAACAACATGGTACAATATAAAACGAACAAAAGCGATTTCTGTATACTACTGTTATAAGATGTTAAAATTTAAAAACTATATAAAATCTATATGCGGCTTTTCGCCGTTCTAAGGCACCACTAGAGATTTCTCTGATGAAAAGTGTATAATCACAGTAAAAGATGATGCCGTAGAACTGCCAAAAAATAGATGGCAAACTTTCCGTACTCACCCATACTTCATTATGCATACGAAGCTATTGATCTTTAGACCCAAAATATCGGAGGTAAACCTCGCTTTACGAGCAACAAAAAATTCTTCGTTAGGGTTAGGAATAATGTTGAGGGTCGGGGTAAGGATTATATCTTTTAATTCCCGAAATGAAAATGTGGAGTTTGACAACCAAAAACTGCATAAAAATGTGAAGTTTGGCGTAAGGTTGAGTATGGAAATTTTACCACAAAGCTTTTAGAGTTTTATCACGTATCACGTTCTCTTAACTACACTCAGTTGTCTCGCACAAGTTTATTTTTTCAACAATACTTTAAAGTTTTGTTTAGCTATTACCTTACGCTACCAATGGTCAGCTTATAACTAATGTTTACAGCACTGCATCCAGCCAGTACGAATGTTATTACCGGCCAGCACCTGCCAACAGCAGTTCAGGAAAATTCCACTGAAAACGCGAGAGGTATTAATAAAACCTTCTTTTTTCATACCACATATGATAAGCGCGTGCCGTAATCTGGGCCTGGTTCCTCAAAACAGGATTAGCCCTAACCCAGGGTTAATTACCATGAAAACCAATAGATTTTGTTAAGAATTAACCCTGGGTTAAGTTAATCGGGGTTTTGAGGAACCGGGCTCTGTTTGGTATTATTTTTGTGGGCGTCCTCAGTGTGTTTCGACATTTATAAATGCGAATAGAACATGAAAACATAGAAATCTTGAATATTAATACCACATCATTCTCACTAGCTCTGTAATTACCACGGCCCGGTTGTTCAAAGACTGGTTAGCCCTAAACCTGGGGAAGGTTTTTAACGCATGCTTGTGTTTCTTACGATCCGTTACAAACCAACTTGGCTTGGAGATTTTATGTTTAACATATTTTTGTTGTTATAGAAATTCTGAGCAGTGTTAAGTTGTTGGAAAAGCAAACATTTCATTGTCTAAGTATAAGTGCCCAGGTACAAGTGTTTAAAATTTCCTTAACTCGGAGTTAAAATTAACCGGCTGTTGAACCAGAACCTGAATGCAAAATTTTTGCGAATTCTTGGAGCAACGGTCCAATTCATTGCAGATGATCATCCGAAACCAGTTTTCATCGTGAATCTTAAACTTTTACACTTTACATTTAGCTTAAACAGGTTTATTACACACTAAGCCTTACATGCAGTTATATTTCCCAAGCGTTCGTAGTTTTGGCTAACGAGAAAATGGAAAGTTTTTTGTGGCGCCGCAAGTCCGATCATTAAATACACTAGCTAGCACTAGTTATTAGTTGTTTTCTAGTTTGTCATAGGAAAAACGTCTGGTTGTTCGGAGTTATTTAATGAAAGCTTTACGTTTTGATTCAGATAAAAAGCAGTAGGCCTATGAGAGGCTTATTCCTGAGGATCAACAGCGACTCAGTGAGCTTGTCCGTGTTCTCGATCAGTTCTGCGTATCAATGGATGTGTATCACGAAATAACGCAGCTGCATGTCGGGGCGCAACTTCCCCGCACTTACATCGTCGAGGGTTGTGTAAAACACCACAGTGACCAATAAGCTCAGGATATCCAACGTACACTTGGAGCTGCACCGGGTGCTGAACTGCCAGTAAATCCACTACTGGAGAACGAGGTCCGTAAATACGTAGTAGAAAGTGTAGTTCTTTTGCTAGTTCTAAAGTTCGAAATATGCCAGATCGAAAATATATTTATAAAATAACCCCAGTGAGTCTCGCGCGCTGATTGATTCCTTATAGTGTAATAAATAAATAGCGTAAATAACAATCACACAGGAAATGCGTTTTATTACACAATTACAAAAATTATATGTTTAAAGCAACGTAATTGAAATATAAGGTAATAAAAATCATAACTGCACCATAATCAAAGGCTGATCAGCAACGCCAAACTGCATTTGTCCCAAGTGATATTAAATTATTTCAAGCATTAAACTCGGATAAATTGTTTGGTTTTGGTTTTGATCGAGTGTCTTAGGCAATTCTATGAAAGTGTACGTACGAGCTCTATAAAGGATGTCAAGTGTACTGTAAAACATTGCATGGAGGTCGTAGCTTTACAAAAGAAATATTCATCATGAAGGTTCCAAATTAACCATTAATTATTCTAATTTGTTTTTGTAATTGTTTTATTTTATTTTTATCATTTTTTAAAATATTTTAATTATAGCTCAAGGATACTGGTGAAGACAGCATTGTCGAGCCAATAAAGGTAATTTTGAAATAGTAACCTACTAATATAATGTCTATAATATAATGTATTCAGACTATGTATGTGGTCACTTGTAAGACATTGTATCTATATAGTCTTTGGAAAATGTTACCTGGATTGACTATATATACTTAATTAAAAATAAACTGACACATACACAAATGTTTCCCTGCAGTATTTGTGGCACTTTTGTAATTTTCAAATTTTCTAGTATTGCAAATGATTTACAATTTTAAGAAGTTATTTTGTATATAAATAATTTCAAACTCATTTCTAATCATTCAATTTGCAGTACAAATGACTTTTTAATCTCATTTCATAGTTTTTGCATACAATCTTTGGTATTTTAAGTTGTAGTAATATATCGTTTATAACCTTAGGTGAAGTTTGCTGGTGATGGTGCTACTCTGTCAAATTCCAGCACAATGGTTGTCGTTTCTTTCTCCCTCAGTGATAACCTGGAGAATGCAATGTCGAGTACAGGTTCCAAGGAAGTTTTTTAAAGTTTATCATTTTATTTATGCATAAGTACAAGCTAAGGTTATTTTGTCACGCCAATTTGCACATCACAAAAATTCGGTTTGGTATATAATGGTATACAAAATATGTTTCCTGTACATATAGAAAATTGACAATTTTTTATACAATTTAGACCTAATAAATATTAAAAGTATATAACTGGTTTTCTAAATCCTTTTTACTTTACTTATGTCAATTTGTACTTTGGCCATGTTTATTTTAGGTACACACAGTGTTGCAGCCATTAAAACCAGTGAAGATTATGGCATTCTGAGAGAATCCCTAAGGAGTGTTGCAAGAGACGTGAATGACTTAGTTAAAGATGGTTACATTGAAGTAGATGGCAAAAAAGTTCCCATCAGGATTTTACTTGGAGGTGACTACAAGGTCTGTAGTTTCACAGTATTTTTACTCCGATTTTTTAAAAGTTATATCAAACTTGATAACTGCAGATCGCTGCTATATGTTTTTAACCTTAAAAGTGCATCTTTAATGTTTTGACTAATAATGACACTTATTTTTCATATCTTTTTTAGTTTTTGCTTTGTGTTATGGGCATGAAAGCTGCTACTTCCCATAACTCCTGTGTGTACTGTATTGAAACCTCATAAAGCGGTATAAAATATACATTTTAATGATACACTGTTATTGATAATTTGAGTATAATTTATTATAAGTTAGTATTATCATTGGCAAATTAATAGTCTTCGAAGCTTACTAAATAATCAATACTTGGATAGAGAACAGTTAAATAGATAAACTAAAATATTAAGTAAGACTGCCTCAAATTTTAAACCACTGGTTGAAATACATTTTGGTTTTAGATACAACTATATAAGCTCCGATATATTCCTTTTAAACATATAATCACGAGTTTAGATCTATCTTACGTGATAGTTCAAAACATTTGAGGTTGTTTCATTTCAGAGAGATAAAATTTTGTTTTATACTTTTATTTTGGCTGCAACATGAATCTTCCTTCATCTAATTTCAAGACTGAAGCAATGCTGAGAAAGCTTCACCTCAAGTTGCATAAAGGCCCGGGATGTCTGCACCACCCAATCTTCAATGTTCCCCCCGAAAACATTGTGATTGATGAATTGCATTGCTTGCTGAGGGTGACTGACAAATTGGAAAAGGAGTTGATCTTTGCTGTGGTGTCACAAGATGAGGCAGTAAAAATTGTTGTAATAATAAACTATTTTAAAAATCTTTTATTTAATAAGTGAATATATTATAACCTTAGCTTTCCATTGGTGTATTAAAGAATATAGTCTAGTTTATGTGGAGACCAGTTTCATTTGGATACACAATCAATGTATATGAATCATGACAATTCAAACTGAGATAAGTTAAAGTCTTTATTCTAGTACAACTCATTCTGGACCTAATTGGTTTCACCCTCCCCCCCTCCCCCTTCAATTTTAATGGTTTAATCTAAGATAATTCAAACTTGGTTGATTCGAAGTCTTCTCTATTTAAATGAAGTAATTTTCTATCCCCTTCGACTATAATAATTCTATTTTCTATCCCCCTTGGACTTTAATAATAAAAATTCAATTTTTTTTTGTTTCTATCAATTGATACTTCAAATTATCAAACTGTAATTTAAATTGTTTTTGTATTTTAATCACAGCAGGCAAACATAGGATTGCTTATCAGCCTGAAAAAGACTGAAAATGTGGAATGTGTTGTCGAAACAATAAGGCGCTGTGGTGTCTGCTTTCGGACATGGGTAAACCGGGATACAGGTAAACTTGAATGGAGCTCGTAACTTGGTAATGCAAAGAAAAAAAATACTGCGTTTGCTTCCTGAGAAGTTAGGGAAAAAGCTTGCCAGATGCTTACTCGATGAAGAAAGAAATGCAGGAAACTCTGGAAGATAATTTCTTAACCCCTTATCATAACTGCTAAACCCAATTTCAGTTAAACCTAGCTGAAGAGTGTCTTAACTTTAGAAGTAGCTGAACTGAAGTAGAGTAAGAAAATGCTGTAAGTTGTATATAGTGAAATGAAGAAGTTGGCAATTTTTTACAACACTTTGGCAATTGAAAGACATTAAAAAAATACATACATATAGATATATAATTTAGTTATTCAAAATAAGTTTGAAGAACTCAAAGAGATAATTAATAATGCAAAGGTACAAATTATGGCTGTTGGAGAAACCA
>JAOBRD020048746.1:0-10549 GCA_027575215.2 Hydrozoanthus sils
ATATGTATCTATCATCTATGTAATGATTATACAAGATAATGCTGATGTGATAATCATCTATTTCATATGTATCTATCATCTATGTAATGATTATACAAGATAATGCTGATGTGATAATCATCTATTTCATATGTATCTATCCATCTATGTAATGATTATACAAAATAATGCTGATGTGATAATCATCTATTTCATATGTATCTGTCATCTATGTAATGATTATACAAGATAATGCTGATGTGATAATCATATATCTCATATGTATCTATCATCTTTGTAATGATTATACAAGATAATGCTGATGTGTTAATCATCTATTTCATATGTATCTATCATCTATGTAATGATTATACAAGATAAAACTGGTGTAATGATCATTTATTTCATATGTATCTCATCTATGTAATGATTATACAAGATAATGCTGTGATAATCATCTATTTCATATGTATCTATCATCTATGTAATGATTATACAAGATAATACTGGTGCAATGATCATTTATTTCATATGTATCTATCATCTATGTAATTATTATACAAGATAATGCTGATGTGATAATCATCTATTTCATATGTATCTATCATCTATGTAATGATTATACAAGATAAAACTGGTGTAATGATCATCTATTTCATATTGTATACGTATTGTTACTTAAAACTCGAACAACTGAACCAAGCTACTGTATTAAAGTTGCACGTTTTTGTCAGTAAGCTTCTTTTGCAATCAACTTTGTTTTTCCCAAATTAGTTTGAAAAAGTAAATTAAAAAAATAATTATGTAGTTTCACAAATAAGTTCTTTTATTCATTTCTACACTCGTGAACAAAAAATTAGCCTAAAAAGAAAAGGGACTGGATCGAGATAAGTTTTCGCGTCCTGCGCGCGAAGAGAGTTACCATCAGGGGATTGGCACCCCGTGCTTTCACGCAGCGGCTAAGTGGGCGAATTTTGAATTAAAATACTTTCTGGATTGAATTTCTCAAACATTCCGTCGCGTCAGCAAGGCTGTACATTCGTGATTACTGAAGCATTTTGCGGAAGAAATCATGACGTTCTTGGCAAGGGGCGGAAATAACGTAACAATTAGACTAAGTATTTCCTTCCTGTTAGGATAAAATTTCATCACGTCTGCTCTAGCTCGGACGGATGGCTTAGCCGGAGGGGCTTGGGGAATTCTGAAATTTTTCATATATTAAAGTTAGAAAACAAGCCGAGTTTAGAAGCAAAGTCGCGTGTTCAGTCTATTCTTGTGGTTGTTTACTGTGGACTTACTTCGTACGCACGTAAATGTGATGTAAGTTTAAAACACAGTTGTGTCCAAATCAGTACTGATCCAACTAAGTTTTTACTCAATATATCTTCCCACGGACTTGAAAATATCAAATATTGTAGATTTGCTCCAAAGATAAATTAGTATAGCTTCTAATGACTCTGACCTTAGTTTGATAGAATAGCACTAAAAACTGTCGTTAAGGCAGGCATTAAGGTAGTCGAGGAAAAAAGGGAGGAATATTTCGCATGTTATATTGGCCTTCTGTGACAGTAGTATGATTTTCTTTGCTTCCCGCGCTAACTCCTGTTGCAAATTTGCGTCTAGTTCCAATACGTTTTATGTGATTAGTGAATAGTTTGCGAACTCAATCGGCCGTTAAGTTGAGCTAGTGCACCAGCTGTTTCTGAGTTACCTTTTATATCCTGTCTAGATACACAAGAGCCTTCAGAGTTCCGTGATTTTGCCTTAAAAGGTTGATGGAGCGATTATCCGGTCAGTTTCCGATAATAGAGCGGCCATTTCCTGTTTGAATTATGCGGCAGCTGCACTAGAAAGCGCTTCACCAAAACTATAAAGTTTCTTTATGACGAGTCACTTTCTTTTTTTAGTGCACTTTAAAAAATGCTCAGAATTTGTCTCAAAATTTTGTTGATTTTGGTTCGAAAGAACCTAGAACAGTTCGGAAACCCTGTTCAAAAACGTTATTCTCCGAGCCAGACCGCCGTGACAGAATTGAACACAAGATTAGCTTTTGACAGCGTGTAGGAGCCGATGCAATGATTTTTTTATTTTAAAAATCAATGATATCAGTGAGGGGCCCATACCAAAGGTAACACACCCACTTCTCGTCACTCCAGAATATGATATAGGATGACATCACTTTAAATTCATTGAAAACATCTAACTCGCGCTCTCGCCAACATTGTTCTCTACTAAAACTCCCAAAGTCAGCAGTTTTGAAAATTCCTACTCCTTCAAGTAAAAAGTAAGTTATGTAGATTCGTGTGGACGTGACAATATTCTCGTTATACCTAAGTCGCTTGAGGCTATGTAAGGATGTCAGTCAAGGGTGAAAACAAAAGCCACAGTGCTAATATTGTTAGTGGTTGGTTGTTTTCGAATCATAACTAGGGCATGAGGTCAACGGTATTTCTTTCGTGCGTTTAAACATTTCAGTTCAAACCTTTGACGTGTCCACCACATACGCCATAAAAATGTTTGAAGTTCTCGTACCACCAAAGCACGATCGTTTGAGCCCAGATTCAAAATTTTGCGAGGCTGTTGCTCGGAGGTGGGTGAAAGGGGTAAAGTGAAACTGGTAGAAATATTTTTAAAACATTAACGCCACACAAAGAACTTCCTTCCTCTGGACAAGAGTGTTTCGCTGACATCTTCGCATTTCCGCTTGCGAGTGTGGGTTGTACATTCAAATTAACCATAGTCTTGTTTTGCCTAGTGTTAAATGTTTGGCTTATATTAGTTGACAAAAACTTTGTAACATGTTAGCCATTTCAAATAGGACACGATATGAAGACAATCTTAGTCTTAATAATTCGCAGAGGTAAGGTTCTTAGAAATTTGTTTTTCGTTTTGAAGTTATTGATCTTTAGTCGTACACAAGAACAATTAGAAGAGCAGAGCAGCTTTTAAACCATTTTATTCATCTAACACTGTTGGGAGAATGTTCCGGGCTGATTATATTTGCATTTCTGCAGGCTGGATCCGTCTTTGGCCTACCCTGTCCCTCTGCGACCGAACGCATTTGAGCACGCACGTTTTTTGGATAAAATGCAACCCACTGTAATCAAAATCAAAGAAGAAAAAAGAGAGAAAGAAGGAATATACATGATGGATCCTCTGCCTGATGGTAAGTTTGACTTCTCAGTACTTGCTTTTATATTTGAGCAGTAATTCAGTTGGCCTTATCATTCATTTCTTGACTTGTGTCTGTGACGCTGGCGTTAAAATGACTTGATGATGCAACTCAAAAATAACTTTCTTAAATCGAATGGAAGTGTTTTTATTTCATACAGTATAAAGATGGGAACTATGTTTATCTTACACCATTTTGTCCAGCTCTTTTGTCAACTGAATGGTAATTCACAGTAAGTTCCAGTGCTTTAAATTGAGTATTCATGAATACTTCCCTTTCGCCGGCTTAAACTTCTGTACGCGTTAATCCCTTATTGCTGTAGTCTGCCATTTACTTCGCTGGAATTTTGTTGCCCCGAGTATCAAATTTTGCCTTAATTCAATGGACTTTTCTTTAGGGATTCAAAAATCTTGAATAATCCCCACCACAATTTACGAGGTCTCAAGTGGAACTACTAGATACAATAGAAAAAAAATAACTTAAAAACTAAAATGATCGGCTTTTAGTTCGTTTATCAAATTACGCAAGAGCTGTTGAAGAAAATCTATTGTCTCGCGATTGAGAATAACGGCTACATTCGTGGTTTCCGGTCAGGCCATTGTAGAAAGCAGAATTATCTATATACTTCCCGTGATAACGACAAGCAATCTGTGAGAATGAAAACGATATTGATATCAAAGTTGCGAGCTAACTACCTAATTAAAATTTAATTATTCTTATGGTTTCTTACGCAGTTTCAGAATAAGCAAAGCCTTTTTGAATTTGATTGTTGTAAAGGGGTTTTCTCGTCTATGGAATTTAACTAACGAGTTTGCCAAACTGTCACGAAACGTTTTTCAAGTTATGTCACGAAAAAGGTCATAAATTGTTGAAAAACGTTTTGTGATGAAGTTCAAATGACCGACTGCCGAGTTATTTTGTAAACATAAACTACATTGCTAAGGAGGTTCAGTTATTTCCGAAAAAATAAATTTCTGTGCACAAGTAGTTTTTTTTCTAGACATATTTCAGATTGTTTTGTGAAAGCTCCATCCATTTAGAGATTAGGGCGGACGCGAAGTCATTAAACGCTCGTGCGCCATAATAACATCTAAGATCCAATTGTTTGCAACCATCTCGATGTTTCCAGCTTAATGAATCACTAAAGCAATCCAGTCCAATATTCTTGACACGAGCTGGATGTCCATCCTACTTCGATATTATCCCAATTTTTAACGTCTTGGCTTCTGTGAGAAAATCCATGTGTTTCTTATCAAGCAAAATCAAAATAGAAAGCATATGCAGCCAAAGTTGATCGTTGCCTCGTGCGCAACATCCGTTTTTATAATTTTCACTTTCTGACAAAAATTTAACATTTTCAAATTTCATTTAAATTATAATCTTATTTTGCAAAGTGTGAAGTTGTTCGATTTGCCAGACAGACTACTGTAGTTTAAAAATTGTTGAGGTAAAACTGTAGGTAGATGGCATTTGGGCAAAATCAACTCCTAAAACCTTTGTCAAACGAAAACGAAACAATATTTTAAAACCTCTTTAATACACGAAAGCACTTTTCACGGTTCAAGAACTTTCCCACAAATTATTTCAAACAACACTCTGACTGAAATTTGGTTAAAAAAAGGACCGTAGACATAAGAACACATTCTGCCTGAGAAATGAAAGTTATTCTTATATAAAAAGCTGGATGGCACGACTTACTGGGTTAAAGGCCACTACACACGAGCCGATTTTTTTGTCGCGAAGTTCCCGTGTGTGGTAGTTCCCGACAAGTTTCAGACAAGATTTTTTGTCGGGAACAGAGATTGTGCATGTTTGATTATAAAAAGTCGGCGGATAAAAATATCGATACGTGTGTGGCGGATTCTGACAAATTGTTGAGAACAGAGCTTGGTTTGACCAATCACGGCGCTGAACACATCACGTGGGAAGATTAACGATGGCGACAACAGTCGTATTAGCGTAGGTGAGGAAGTTGCAATTTCAGAAGATATTTAAAAAAATAATGGTGCTATAAGGACTTTAGAAAAAGATCTTGTCGAAGCGTGGCAAGCGAGGCCATGTCTCTACGATACGACTACAGCAATAGAAACAAGAAAGCAAAAGCAAGGGCCGAGATTACATTTCAGGCGGATATTTCAAAAATATTTAAGAACGTTTAGTCTCAGTGAAAAATTCGACGTTCTTTATAAAAAAAGGAGTGAAGCTGAGAAAAAAAATTCCATAATCTGTGCAATTTCGCCTTTTCTCAGCTTCAGTATGTTCTTTTTTTCAACCTCATGTTCTTACAAAAAAGGTTGTTAAAAAAGTGTACCTAATCAGCTGTGAAGTGAAAAATCTCCTTCATTGTGACGAGAAACTCTCGGAAACAAATTGTTGTAATAATGTTTAGGTCACAATTTCGCACATAAAGCAATCCCTGGCTTTCGGGAGATCGAAAATGAGCCATGTCTCGGTTCAATCCTAAATGGGAAGAATGAACTCGGCCTTTTCTTCTGAGTGGGGGTTAGGACCAAAAGACTATCAGAGAACAAGAAACTCGACCTTTTTCTCTGAGTGGGGTTTGGGATCAAAAGACTATCGGAGTGCTAGCGAATGCAAGTGTAGTGCAAGGGTAGATTGCGAAGGCAGTGAAATGACAAAGTGATTAATATTGCTTCATTTCTCGACTCCCAGCAGATCCTAGGGATTGGTCGCGCGAGGATGTTGAACAATGGTTGCGGTGGATGTCAGAGATGTACAGAATTGGCGAAGTCAAACCCGACCGATTTCAAATGAACGGCAAAGCGTTATGTCTAATGACTGTAGACATGTTCATGTACAGGGTCCCTGAAGGGGGGAACCTCCTATATCACGACTTTCAGAGGCGGTTAAGAAGTGCAGTCTCAGGACAATAGAGTATATTTTAAAGAAAAAGATTTTATTTATATGTGTTAAAAAGAAGAGTGGCGATTATCCGTATATCCTGGCTGGATAAAATAAGGTCTGAGGGTGAAATATCGTGGCGGCCAAGATTCCAGGAAAAGAGGACGTTAGATTTTTCCATATAGGCAAAACATTCAACATCACGACAAACCTGTATAAATATAAAACTCTGAACACGAAAAATGCTGCGGCTTAACAACTGTTACCTTCCACTTAGTTTCACTTCAAGAATTTCATCTAGAAGTCTAGTGGGCTTATTCTAACGCAATTAATCTCAGTTGGGACTCATGGCCTCTCTCCAAGTTCGTTTATTACAAATTAAGTCTTGCCCAACGTAAACATATCCAGCATCGAAAAGTTTTTAGCTCTGGCATCCAACATCCAGAAACAAGCTGCATCCACCGAATTTACGATCTAAGCATCCGGCATCCAGAGGGTTGGGATCCTACATCCAAGTACTATGGATACGCTTAAATGGCGCGACAAGTCTGTTGAAGGAGTTTCCCGGTGATCTGCTTCACGTACTCGATCAAAGCATGGTACAGTGGCAAGGAGGGTGTACATACGCAACACAGTATCAGCGTTAGGCTGTCCTGCGAACTGTATTTTTGTTGGCTGTACGGCAGTCCCATTTCCACCTGAAGTCGGAAAACCGGAGCGATTTCACTAACTACGCCAGTCTTGACCCATTTTTGCGCGCTTAGACGCAATTCTTGGCCTATTTTCGCGCGCATATACGCCAGTCTTGACCTATTTTCGCGCGCTTATACGCAATTCTTGGCCTATTTTCGCGCGCATATGCGCTAGTTTTGGCCTATTTTCGCGTGCATATGCGCAAGTCTTGGCCTATTTTCTATTCTATCAACTGTCCTGACTTCTTCGCGAAAACGGGCTTGTCATCTCTTAGTATAAGTGCTTGGTACTGCAACTGCAAGCGCTCTGAATTAATTGTCCATAAAATATAAAGTTCATTTTGTCGTAATGAGGTTGGATGCTGCAAAACAAATATTCACTAAGTTCGCCACCTTTCTATGAAAAGTTTATGTCAACGAGTTCAAAGAGCAAAATCGACATCGTCATAACTAAATTTGGGCAGGTTATACGAGCGAGTAACGGCAAATCGGATAATCAGGTAGGCCTTGCTTTTTTAATCAGTCCCATAACCTGACTCATTTTACATGAAGCGAGTTTTAGACGTAAGAATTAGTTCGAAACGAAAATCAAAACCAAAATTTTCACTCTGTCGACGACTGTCGAGCCTAATCACCTACGCTAAGCTTATATGACGTACATAAACGTTATCCAAGTTCAAGGGTTTGCCGCACTGAAACTGTTTATAACAGACATAAATTTATGAGCCACGTGAACATGCATGCGTGTTTTCTTATTGCAGATGTAAATAATACTCATATTTCTAAAACAAATTAAAGAAGCGTCTGTTAGCTTGTAAAGTGTTGTGCTGAACTTCGGAAAACAAACCTTACGCTCCCGTCCAGAGACTCTTAAACTTTCAGTAAGTGATCCAGTTTATTTAGACACGTAACACTAAAGAGGGCATTAAAGGTGTACGTGTATGTTCAAGGACAGACCAGTCAAAACCTGCTATTATCGATCAGTCTGTGGGTTCTCTGAGGTCCCCCCCTAGAAAACGGAGACTTTCGGTTCGCTTTCTACCCTTTGATTGGCTAAGTGACTAGGCAGGTCTAGTCTCAAGTTTCCCCTGAAAACATTGCTAATTTCAGAGGCAAACATGAACACACAAACTTTCCAGTAATGTACGGTGGCCCAGAAGGCTCAACACAAATACAAAGACTCACAACACAAATACAAAGACTCACAACACAAATACAAAGACTCACAACACAAATACAAAGACTCACAACACAAATACAGACTCACAACACAAATACAAAGACTCCCAACACAAATACAGACTCACAACACAAATACAAAGACTCACAACACAAATACAGACTCACAACACAAATACAAAGACTCACAACACAAATGCAAATCTCACAGCACAAACACAAAGACTCAACAAAAATACAAATCTCACAAACAAATACAAATATTACAACACAAGTACAAAGACTCACAACAAAAATACAAATCTCACAAACAAATACAAATCTTACAACACAAATACAAAGACTCACAACAAAAATACAAATCTCACGATCAAATACAAATCTCACAACACAAATACAAAGACTCACAACACAACAACAGAGACTCACAACACAAATGCAAATCTCACAACACAAATACAGACTCACAACACAAATACAAAGACTCACAACACAAATGCAAATCTCACAACACAAATACAAGGACTCACAACAAAAATACAAATCTCACAAATACAAATCTTACAACACAAATACAAAGACTCACAACAAAAATACAAATCTTACAACACAAATACAAAGACTCACAACACAAATACAAAGACTCAACAAAAAATACGAAGACTCACAACACAAATACAAATCTCACAACACAAATACAATCTCACAACACAAATACAATCTCACAACACAAATACATATCTCACAACACAAATTCAAAGAATTACAACACAAATATAGTCTGCGTAGCAAGCGTTTCCGTTTAGTTTTTGCGAAAATTGGGACGCGGAGAGCGAAAAAAAAAAAGAAAGGAGGGGGTGGGGGAGGGGAGTGAAGGAAACGCTTGCAGTCATGCCTTTGAAATTTGGAAACCGCCGGTTGACATTTCATGCTTCAATGCGGCACACGTGCTGGATCAAAACAAACTTAGAGCGCTTACTTTGCAAACTTTTCAGTCATAATTTCATATTAGAACACATAATTTGAGATGGAAGTAATTTCGTCTTTTATTGATCTTTACGTCTGTAAGAAACAATTGAGGTATGCATGTGGCTGATTTGATGCAACGTCCGTGGTAATTTGAGCCGCTTGATTATACTTATGGTTTGAAATGAGCTTTGAAATCTTATTCATTCGTGTTTGAGTTTTTTAAAAGCGCTTTCCCCACTTCAAGTTGAATCTTTAATCTAGGTTTTTGTTTGATATTTTAGCCCAGCCTATAGATTTAAAAAAATTAATGTGTTTGAGCTCGAGGTCTGCCGGCCCGGTCGATAACTTTCACTGCGTTTGTTTCACTTTGGGTTTAGATTTTGTTTTAAAGCTCCGTCGGTTTCATTATTTTCCTTGAGGTTTAGGATGTGATGTTTAAGAACTGTTGGTTTTGGGCGCCTTGGTTTGCCGTTTGTTTGCTTTCGTTTGAAGCCGACGTCTATACTAGTATATATTTGGAAACCTTGTGCCTTTTTTTCCTCGTTTAAGTTGGTTGTTTGTATTTGATGTTAATGAACCTGAACTTAGTTATTACGTATGTTCATATTTCATCAACTTTAGCCCCTTCTTTGTGCTCACTTTATGCATGTCCCTGTTGAGCTTAAATCGCTTTGTATTATTTTTGAGAAGAAACCTTTCCTTGCTGTTTGGCTCGCGGTTTGTTTGCCATCGGCATCATCGAACAGGAGTTTGGACGAGACTCAGTTGGTTTTTAAATCAAAATACAACTGTTACGTTGTTTGTTCCAAGACCGGTCTCGAACCACTGCTGGATTCTCATAAATTTGAATTGCTTTGAAACTGGTATTTTAAAACTGTTTGAGATTAAGCGAAAGAGCAATAAGAGCTTTCCCCTTTTCATTCCCACGGCTTGAAGTTTTTTTAGTTAAGACGTTGCCTTGATTGGCACTTGTAGCTAGTCCGACCGAACCGCACCAATCACGAGCCCCGTTCGCTGGCGAACGGGCGGTTTCCAAACTTCAAAGGCCGTCTGCAAGCGTTTCCTTCACTCCCCTCTTCCTCCCCCTCTTTTCGTTTTTTTGCTCTCGCTCCAATTTTCGCGTGGCCAAAAAATAAAATATCGCCAAAACTAAACGGAAACGCTTGCTACGCAGACTATATTTGTGTTGTAAGTCTTTGAATTTGTGTTGTGAGATTTGTATTTGGGTTGTGAGTCTTTGTATTTGTGTTGTGAGATTTGTATTTGTGTTGTGAGTCTTTGTATTTTTGTTGTGAGTCTTTGTATTTGTGTTGTGAGATTTGTATTTTTGTTGTGAGTCTTTGTATTTGTGTTGTGAGATTTGCATTCGTGTTGCGAGTCTTTGTATTTGTGTTGGGAGATTTGTATTTGTGTTATGAGTCTTTGTATTTGTGTTGTGAGATTTGCATTTGTGTTGTGAGATTTGTATTTGTGTTGTGAAATTTGTATTTGTATTGTGAGATTTGTATTTGTGTTGTGAGTCTTTGCATTTGTGTTGTGAGTCTTTGTATTTGTGTTGTGAGATATTCATTTGTGTTGTGAGATTTGCATTTGTGTTGTGAGTCTTTGTTTTTGTGTTATGAGTCTTTGTATTTGTGTTGTGAGATTTGTTGTTGTGTTGTGAGATTTGCATTTGTGTTGTGAGTCTTTGTTTTTG
>JAOBRD020048855.1:0-10549 GCA_027575215.2 Hydrozoanthus sils
TCCCCCCCCCCCCCCCCTAGGTACAGTATAAATAGGCTTTAGAAATCTCATGCTCATCGAAGAATGAAAGCAATCAGCTGCATGTATTATGTTGTCAAAATTTACACCTGCTCTGAGACTTATATATCGATCAATTCGAAACTTCCACACCCCCACGGACAACCCCCGGGCATTTCAGTGATTTTTTGAAATCACTTTTGGTCAAATTCCCGGCCCCTGGGACAAGGTTGGTGCTCAAATGCCCGGCCATGTGGAAAAATTTGAGTTCAAAAGTCCCTGCCCCCATTGGACATTGATCTGTTTTGAAGAAGAAAATGGGCCAAACGTGCGGACACAAAGCAAGGGAAGTGTTGAGTATTTTATTGCGGATATCGATGTTAGAATATTCACAGGTACGCTTTATGATTAAAATATTATCAAATTTAAAGCCTAAAGGCACTTAAATTAATCGTAGGAAACAAATAGATGCAATGTAAGATTTCGTTGTTTGTTCAAATGCCCGGACACCCTCCCCCCTCCCCCCCTCTCTTTTCTTCAAATGCCCAGCCTGCAGCCCCCTGGGCACTTCATTAATGTCAAATTCCCGGTCCCCGGGAAAAGGCTGCTTCAAATACCCGAGGGTTGCCCGGGGGGGGGGATGTTGAAGTTTCTAATTGATCGATACATTATACTTAAGGTATAAAATGTATAGAGAAGGACTTTCTCGTAAAATGCTAATACGTAATGTGATCTGCTACCTATGGTGTTGATGCAAAGGTCGACACACTTCGTCAGTGTGTTCCTGAACATGTAAGGTTAACTGTCAAATGTTCAAAAAAAATCCTGAAAATCGCTAAAATTAGTTATCGCTAATTCTTTCTCAGACAAAATCGCCAAATTTACTAGTCGCTAAAAATTGTAACATTTAAAAGGTATACAAAATTCCCATGATGCAACGTGTTCAAGTGTCAACAAAATTGTTGCCTGCCCGTATTAGAAATTGTTCCAATCGGTCAGCTTTTGAGACGTTTCGTAAAAAAAACTTCTTCTTCCTCTATTTATTTCACCCTCCATCTCTACAGATGATTTTTGTGAAAGAATCATCTGTAGAGATGGAGGGTGAAATAAACTGCACAACTTAAAAGGTTAAGAGTTTTAAAGTGGTAATTCCTCAAATCGAGCAATGCTCCAGGGGTTTTCGGACTTAAATAAGAGCCTTGCTTTGGGATATGCATTATTTTTGTGCCGGTACGAATTTTTAAAATATACACAATGTACTGAATTTGTTGCATCCTATGTCTGCATAGTGCAGAAATCTTGGAACTCACTGTGCTCAATAATTTATAACAAGGGTTCATTAACGTCGTTTTCTTCTTTTTTTTTGAACGACTGTCGTCAAAAAAAAGAAGAAAACGACGTTAATGAACCCTTGTTTATAAGTAATAGTTCCGCTTGTTAAGTTTGGAACAACACTGGCTTTCAGTGGTTTTTAAATTGTGAAATTGGGAGATTTTGATTTTTTGAACTATGGTATGTTTTAAGTTTAGCAATGATAATAATGAAACGCTTTCGAAGCATTTTACATAGTCTCAACGCTCTTACAATGATTTACAGTTGACTTTGGGCTTTAGATCGTCCGCTATATACGGCTCACATTAAGTATTCATTAAGAGTTGCCCTCAGTTAGTCGTTGACAGTCCACGACACCGGGATCACTCTACTATTTTTCGACATGTGTTGTGGGTTCTTTTAAGTTGGAGTTCGATTCCCCGATAGGAGATTGAGAGACTGGGCCTACGGTTTAACGTCATTATACGAGAAGACACGAAAGTCTAACCGTTTGCAGATGTTAGAGCAAAGGCAGCGCCTTCTCCTCAGTTGTTTTAAGAGCCTGAGTGAAGGTCAAACCCAATCCTTCCGCACGAAAGACTGGAGCCTTACTAACTGGGCTAACCAGACGGCGGTCAAGTTATAATCCACTTCTTGTCTGAGCTGAAATGGATTTTCCCTCACGACATTATATGTGCATGTAAAAAAAAGTAACATCCCACTGTTCTCTAAGGCAGTTTCCACACTCGAGCAATAGCAGTGTTGATGTATATGACAAAATCAGCCCAATTTTGTTTATAACTTTTCAAAAATTATTTTCTCTGCCTCAGTTTGGACTAAGATAAAACCCTATGCCCATCCCAAAGATCACACATTAACTTTCATTTCAGCTTGTATTTGTAATTTTTTCTTTAATTTTGGAAGACCCATTTTTTTTTAATGAACCTTAAAAATACCATAAAAGCTAAAGTGTATCAAATTTGGTTGCTAAGGCAACAGTAAAATAAGCAAATAGCTTTTGGTCTCTACTATTGATTTTGTTTACCGAGTTGATATAGCATTGCCAAAATATTATCGTATGGAGGAAATAGATTTTCAGGTTGACCCCTGCCTTGAACTCGCCGATGCACTAGATCGTAGACTAATGTATTTTATAAATTGGAGTCTTGTACCATCCAGATTCTTCTTTTGTCGAAAACTGCCAACAATTTGTGGCGATAAGAAAAACAAAGACAGAAACATTCTATCCAAAAGAAAAATATACTGAATCTAAAAACACTTTTACCGATTTGTTATTTTAAAAAAATCTTTCCGCCCAGAAACAGATTGAGTAGGGATTAAAAATTACAAACCACTAGAATTAACTTTATTCTTTATTTAATTTTCACAAAAATATCAGTCAAACAAATTTGGATTTGTTTGCCTCGATTATTTATATTGAGAAGACTTTACATAAAATCAAACCGGAAACCAATTAGTTCACATACATGCAAATTTATTCCTTTTTGATGAATTGCGCGATAATATTAGATAAAAAAAGAAAGGAATGTTTTATTTTAGTTTTTTTTTGTGCTTTAACATTGTTCTGTTTTTGATAACTACACTGACATAAACTTATACTACTGTAATCGTTTTCTACTGATTCTACAATCAATATTACAATATTAATTGTAGGAACCATTAAACGCAAACACAACTTATATAAACAGAAATAAAAAAAATGTCAAGCTTTGTTCGATTTTTCTTACAACAAAATCCTCTCTTAGACTGAAGAGTGGTTCTGTTCTTGAATTTTATACTAATTCAAACGTTTGGCCGACAAGTTAAGTTTACGCTATGAAAAACCATAAAGTGTCAAGTATATATATTTGCGTGAAACGATTTGTGGCTTATAAGTTAAAAACCGGTTCTAGTTCTGCAGTATATGTTTTTAAAGCATTTCTCGATCTGTTCAAAGATCTTTACTCACTTATCTAAGGGCTTTTAAAAACAGAAAACTCCAAGTCTTTCTTTTATCAGTTTTCCTTGAATAATATATTAACATACGAAATTGTTTCCTCGCCTTTGAGATTAGGAAGTAATGAATCAACGCTTACGATATCTTTCACATGCCATGCACTAAATGAGCTTTTTCGAATTCGAAAGCTCTCTCGGTTGACGAAATTATTTTACGTACAGCGCCTCACTTCCCTCACAAATAAAAGGGCCCAGCCTGCTTATTTTTGGAAGAAAAAGTATCACAGATCGTTTGAAAATTTACAGAAAATTGACTGAATTATTTTCTATCTCCTTAAGACAAAGTTAGGATTTTATTTCTAATTGTACGAGGTTTCGATATGCTGTGAATTAACGTTACCATGTCTTCAGAGGCCATATGCTCCCGATTTCACACCACTTAATTTTGATCAGTGCTTGTTACACGCTAATATTTTATTCCATGGTAGCAAGATTATAAAACTCGGTTCTTACTCAATCAGGGAGAACGATCTCAAACTTTATTGATTCGGAAAGAAAAAAAAAGAACTATTGTTGTTTCCCTTCGTTTAATTGAAGGAAGCATTTGTGCCTCGTGGTGGGTCACTGATGATTTTCGAGTAAAAAAAACGCGTTACTTGCTTTCCTTCGAAAAAAAATCACTTGTGGGCGAGTTTAATCTAGAATTAGAAGTACTATAATATTAAACTCGACTCTGAGTACAAACCAGAAACTATTAACGACACAGCTTATTCGCCGTGGGCGTGTTAACCACACTTGCTAATTCTTCACTTACCACGACAAGATCCCGGAAACTAAAAGAACGATCTAAGTTAACCCTTTGAATAATCACAGCGAAATTATTATTGACGAAGACATGCAATTGTGTTTCTTTTCCTGATCTTTCTTAAAAAAACCAAAGCATATCATTATGATCTCAGCAGATTTCTTACATCCCACTTGTTGCACTTATTGTAACAACAATAAATCCTTTCAAGTAAGAACTATTGGACAAGTGAACATCGCGTTTTGATTGACATATGTAAAGCTTAATCGAAAATTAACAAAAATGTCTTTGTCTACTCCGGCTTTGAATGGAAAGATGCGAAAGGAAAGACGCCCAGTTGTGGTTTGATCTGACGCGTGTATTTTCTCTTTCAATTAAATTGTAAAGTTCCCTTCCCTTTATTACTTTTTGTGCTAAAATTGTTCTGGCTGAAATATTTGGCAAATGTAATTCAATAAAGAAATATTGAGTCTTGTGATAAGTATATCGTTTTTCAATACCATAATTATTCCAAAAAAAGACAAAGAAAAAACTCTGAGTGAGCTAGTGAGTTGTCCGATTGTTTAATTCGCCAACGCGGTGTTTGTCAGTTAGAGATAAGCGGTTTGTTTCACTCGTAAATTTTTTGTTCATTTTGATCGCGTTATGCTTTAAATATGTTGATTGTAGCCTTTATGACGAAATTGTGAATGTGTAGTGAAAAACTAAGCCCAGAGTGTCATCGTTTCATTAAGACTGGGGGCTTTTAATTTAACTACGTCAGCATGAACACTGGTTTTTGTTAGTTTCCTTTACGTCCCATTCTGGCAGAGTCACGTAATTATCATGTAGGCGGTTTTGTTACCGCAAAAATGGTGAAATATTGGTCATGGCATGGCCGTCATGGATTATAATTAGGTTATCGGAAAACTCGGGCAGTATTTCTCAGCGTTTTGGGAAAAGTTTCAATCCGCTATCTAGGTCCGTAAACAAATGACTCAAGTCAGGTTCAACTTCAAGGGAGTAGTGAGTTCACAGCAAACTATTGTATTTGCTGTGGGTTTAATGTGGGCAGTATGAACTTAACTCTGAGACCTTTTCTAAAGATTAACACTAAATTAATAAGTGTATTGAAGAACTCATCTTGATAGTAAGTGAGTTTTTACGAAGCCATAAATCATACATATAGACTTGAATGAAACAGGAACGGCATAAGTTTTTTCCTGCCTTTAATATTAATCATTTCCAAATAAACTTTTTAAAAAAATCTTTTGTTAATCGCTAGGAGGTACAAGCACCCACTTGCATTAGTGGATTGTTTTCAAGAACAAAGACAAAAACCCTTTAGTCTTTTTTTAAGCACATATATAAGCAAGCTTGGTCATTTTAATTATTTTCCCTCAGAAGTAAGAAGCAAAATTCACAAGTTTACTCTTTTTAGATATATTTCGGCGTGGTGGTGTAACTTCCAAGTTATTCTGTTTATCGCTACAGACAAACACCAGTCACATATATTTCTTGTATTGTTATTGCGTGCGTGCCATTTTGGAAAAAAAAAGGATAATTATCTCGGGCTGATTTATTTTCACTTCCGACCTCAAAATCCATCTTCCTTTTTGTTGCCATTTACAGTCTGCCGAAACGAAACTGATAAAGCGTTTTAAGTATAGGAAGACTGGTATTTCACGAGCAATCGAAATTGAATAAAAACGATGCAATATTTTGCGTTGTGTATGTGTAATAAATAAACTATCTGAATAATACAGAAAAAATATATGTAAATTTCAAGCCAGCGGCGAAACACAATAGTCTATGTTAAATGACCAATGAAAAAGCGAGATTCACACAAAATGACCTGAATATTGCACCACTACTGTGGCATCACTACCAAATAAGGAGCGTTTTGATGATGTCACAGCTCCATATTTGGAGGGCCCACGTCCCTCATTTGTGGACAGTAATGCAACAGAGTAAAAACGATTGCGTCAGTTTGTGTGGCTTTTGCGCTGGGAGATTTTGAGTTGCGAAAGTGTTGGAAACGACGGTACTACACCAGAATGGGCAGTAAATCCTCGCTTGTTTGTTAACGGGAGGTCAGAACGGCCTCCCTCCGAAGAAAGATACTTTGGTGAAGACAAAGGAAAGATTCAAAACAGCAAACTCGTCTTGTTTCGCGTGATCGTTACGCCATCAGCGATAACTTTTGTGCAACGTCATACACTGACTTTGGCAAAACGAAATAGGAAAGGAGTGTGACTGTCGCAGTGTTTTGAGCATTTTCTTTGTTCTTCTACCACGACTTAGTCAAACGTAGAAAGAATTTTCTTCAAATATCTTTTAAAGTTTAAATGAACACATCATCCCTCCGATATCACCCCTACCGAAATGCATCCAAGGGAAATATTGGAGCTACGCCATTATCAAACTTGACTGTTACCCAACAATCGACGAAACGAAATAGCGATCCACCACAGACTCAGATATCCAAAGTTGGGAAATATCTGCTTTTAGAGCGTCCAGGTGGAAGTTCATTATACAGGGCAGTGGATACCGAAACGAAAACAGAATTGCGATGTAAAATTATCGATGTAAATAGATTCCGGGAGACGCTTTCGCCTGTGTTTCATTTGCCACCTCATGAGAGCATCAACAAAATTGCTGAGATCCTAGTGAGTGACTCTTACGCCTATGTATTCTTTGAGAGAAGTTATGGAGACCTACATTCTCATGTTCGTACAAGAAGGAGACTTAAAGAAGAAGAAGCGAGCAAAATTTTTTATCAAGTTGTCAACGCAGTGGCACATTGTCACGAATCAGGAGTTGTCTTGCGCGACCTGAAATTAAGGAAATTCGTATTTCAAAATGAAGAGAGGTGGGTTTGTTTTATTTATTCATCGCGTCGCTTTTTTTCTTAAACCTCGGATAAGTGTTAATTAAGTTTTCAGGAAAGTACGTTTTTTGGGTTAGGGATGTCTTGAATTGCAGCAAAAACCTCGTGCCATGCCATTGATGTGCAATCGTGGTATGGCTTTGTTTTGCAGGTAAATTCTACGGCCTTTGTTGATGCTTTACACTTAAGGACATTAGAGAACACGTAGAAGATACAATATTCTTCGAAGTTATTTAGATAAAAAAATCACAGCTTAATGTTTTTGTTAGCTGCGTAAGCAAATTATTTGCTTCGACTTGGTTTTCGTGCGTAGGCAGCGAAGGAAATGTCTCCGATTTCACAACCTTGTTGCGTTGTTGCGTTTCCAACGCCGAGACATCAAAGTTTATTTCCGGTAATTAACATTTTTTCTATTTTAAATCACTTCTGTGTTCAGTATACAGTCGTGGCAGTTTGGTTATGAATTTAATTAAAACTTGAATTCGTTGACAAAGATTCGTTTGGCTAAAAGGCGCTGAATTTAGACTTTCACGTACTCCCACACAATACGTTGGTCCCATGTCGCTCTTTGTGATTTCTAGTATCCGGAAGTGGCAAAAGATGGCGCGAAAGTTCGATATTCATTGAAAACTACTAGTTTTTTAATTGCTGTTTGTTTAGTATATAATCTTGAAAATGTTGTTGAACCACAAAGATCGCGTTAAACTTGATTTCATTGCGATGTTGTAATAACTTTAAGAGATGTTGAAATCCACGTGGCAGAAGAAAATTCGAAACGTTGCAGTTTGTAAAGCTGATCTTGGCCACGTGGTAACTTCACTTCCGTTTTCCTCTAGTATATTCAACCAGTGCGGCCTTTGATTAAACCAGACAATTAACACCAGGGAACAAAGACCACTCCATGCTTTGGAACAACGTGTCTGCATAAAAAGCCTTTGTTTAATATGATCCTAATTTAGATGTATTTAACAATTGGCCTTCCCTGCTCTTCTATCAAAATCAGCTGTAAGCAGCCATCAGAGAGTGGAAAGACATTTTACATCGATCCTGTTTTCATTATTCTTAGTTCTTACTGTTTAGTGAGGAAGAGTGTAGTGTATTGTATGCATTGAGTAATAATGATGCTCAAAATTGTTTAATATGCGTTAACTGCACACAAGAACTGTTTCAAAGCTCAAGGTTTAGAGACTAAATTGTTTTGTTGATTTCCTTTAGCTTTCATCTCTTTTCTGAAGCCATTTTTAAAATAAGAAGTATTTAAAGTTACTGACTATATGAATGTTACAAACAATTAAAGTATCTTGGCCCACATGGTATTGATGAAACATGGTTTATGCCAGTTGGAATTGCAACTAGATTTCCTTTTGCAATGATCTTCTGTCAAAATAAGATATCTAGCTTTTGTCATTGAAGGTATAATGCTGGATCAGTTAAAAACATTTAATGGAAGCATAATCACTGCCAGCATGAAGGCATCATTGAATCAGCAACATCTGTTTTCAGTGTCGGGTTTTATCTGTGGCAGCTGAACAACTAAGCAAGATAAAATGATCTCTGTTTTTGTGAAAAAAACCCCAATACTTTGAACTGTTTTATTACCAAAAATCATCTCTTCTTTTCATCATTGGAATGTAAGCCTGTAGTTGTGCTTTTGAGCGTGTGCCATGAGTCAAAAGCTTTGTCTAAACACAATGAGAAACAAATTTGTGAAAAGGTATTCATTTATAAAGGAACCAAGAGAATGGAAAGTTTTTCTCATCAAGGCAGATGTTTTTTAATGATTACATTTTGAAATTAAGAGGTTCGGAATGTTGTTGCTAGACAAGCTGAAAATGTACCGTATCTTTTACAACTTGGTTTTTGCCTTCTTGCCCAATCTTTATTTACTTTCTATATGCAAATTATGTATGCAAATGTCAGTTGATGTTTTTTTTGGTTGGTTTGTAAAGAGCCCAGAAGACTGTTTACATTTTGTAGCTTTTTCTGAAGCAGTGAAGAACATTCAAAGGTTTAGAGAAAATTCTTTGGTGTTTGAATCAATTTTGTTTTGATTTGATAAAAAATCTAGTTCCGGACAATGGAAGGAATGAACCTTTCAGCAGTATGATGTAATCAGCAGTCTTTGTCTGCCATGCTGACGTAGGATTAATGATTTAAAATGAAGTCTCCAAATTCATGAGTAAGCATTTTGGTAAAACATGAAGTGATACCATATCAACACATTAGCAAAACTCAGTATAACTTAATTCTTTGTATACTAGCCCTTTCTGTCCCAGTTAGTTATCAACATCTAGTTTCTCCTTACATAAAATATATACAGAGTAAGTCATTTGGTAATGAGAAAACAGAAATTGATCAAACAAAGTGAAGTATTGAAGATGAAATGTAAAATTCTCCTAAGTTTATTCCATGAGAAGTATTGGCTCTAGTTGGGAGAATTTATCAATACAACTGGGACTGACAGGGTTAAGTTTGTCTCACTTATGTCATGTTTAAAATTGTTGTATGTTGACATTAATACAAAATAAACTGTTGATCATGAGTTATCATTTGTGATTTGCAAGGTCAGATAAATTCGGTCCTCAGTAATCAGACATGACAGGGGTGCTTTTATTGAATAGAAAACAAAGAGTGACTGATGTAAAATCAAAGTTCTGCTATTTGAAACAAAAAGGAAAGCAGATATTTTTGAGAGATTGTAACATCATGAAAAGGCACTGAGATTGTCTTTGTAAAGTTTTTATTATGAATTAACCAGTAAAAGTGTTTGGTATGATGTAAGTTGAACAGGATAGTTTTTTTAGTATATACTAGCTCAGCTATGTGCAATTTGATTGGTTTAGAAATAGTAGATGTGAGACAATATTTACCTCCAAAATGAGACCGAAACAAAATGGTGGACGGGAGTAGTTGCTTCGCGACAGTTTTGGATCACGATAATGAAAAAGTTTGCTTTAAAAGCATGGAATATTTAAAACATTATAAAGAAATTCTGTTTTACACCATTTACGATATTTTGTAGCTGACAAACTGTCAAACATGTTTGTTGTATGTTAGGCCACGCTCCGTGATTCAAGTGATAAAAGTTTTTTTCCCTAAAAAATCTATTTTCTTGAAAGGAAGTTTGTTTGCTTTGCTTGTATATACTAAAGCACTTATTCTACTTCAATTTTGGTGGATAGTAGCTTATAAAATATCTACCTCGTTCCTTTGGCACTCAGTAGATATTCTGCCACTATCCACTGAAATTGAAGTAGAATAAGTGTTAATTATCTATTGGAGATTTCTGTCACTAGTCATCTGTTTGTGTCATTATCCATTGAGGATTTGTGTTGGAGCTTGACTCAGTAAGGCCTCTGACTGCGAAGCACAAGACACAGTATCGATCCCCAGCCTTGCTAAAGGTTAATTATTTGTATGGCCTTTTTTCGGCACACTGTCCATGAGCAGGGACATTGGTCAAGTATAAACATTAGTCAATAAGACAAGGGCTGCGACACCTTGTTCAGTTGCTTTTACAAAGAAGAGCCACCTAGTGGAGTGTCAATAAAACCGTTTTTGTTACAGTAATAAAATATTATTATTATTATTATTATTATTATTATTATTAT
>JAOBRD020048961.1:0-10549 GCA_027575215.2 Hydrozoanthus sils
AAGGCGTTGGTGCAAGCACTTTATCAATATCTATTTTATTGAACATGATATTTGCTCCTGAAATTCAGCCTTTTTGGGAAAAGGTGGTGGGTGGCGGCACATAATACCCCAACCCCCTAAATTGGGTTCCTAGGAAGTACCATTGTTTTGACCTTTTCCCTAAACAAGCTCGTAGAAAAGATAATTACCGCCTTCTTCTGCATAACAATTCGCACCATAATTACCTTGTCCAAATGAACAATGTTTTTCGATTGGATTTCAAATCCACTATTTTTTTGAGCTGTAAGTCTTACCCCTCACGTGTGTGCGTTTTTTCTTCGGGTTATCAAGTTTCTGCCTTTAATCGGTTGTGCAAAAGAGTACAATTTCAGACTCAAAACGGCTCGGTTACAAACCCGGTGTAAATAATTCTGTTGTTAGGAACCAGTCAAATTATATGCATGGCTTACAAGTGATCTCAAATGAGAAAAATCAAAGTAGAAACCTAACTGAAGCTCCTGGCCAACACTTTAAACAATTTTCCACGGATTTTTTTCTGCATCAGTGTTCGACTTTCTAAAATTTTTTTGGTAACAGTTGTATACCAAAAGCACGTTTGGACGTATTCCTGAAACCTACCAAAATCTTACATTTATAATTAATTTTTAAATTTACAACCTCAAGCATTGCATTTCTAGCGTTCTGATTGGCTCTCAATCTTGGTTATCAACTTATATACCGAATTGACCATATATGGAAACTAACTGTTTAGTGTTGCAAAGCTGAAATATGATTCTAAATAAAACTTAGCTGTCATTTTCAGATATCGGGAGGTTTGGAAAACCCAAGAAATTTTATAAACCAATCATTCCATCCGCGCTTGTTAGACATGAGATAATTTATAGCCAACTTCTTTGGCTATTTACCATCTCACACCCAACGTTCGCCCTTGGAAGAACTGCTGAGTATACGGCACACATTGTAAACGATAGTTTTTGCTTCAACGTTTATCAGCAGTAATAGTTAATGGTAGGCAAGATGCTTTGCCCAAATATTGTATAGCCCTATATAGGACAAGGTGCTTGGATCAAATACCGTTATAGCCTTATATAGGATAATATGCTTGCCCCAAATTCCGTGTAACCGTATATGCGGGGCAAATTCCTTGGCACAATCATCGTATAACCTTATAAACGTTTAAATCCAAGTTGGTTCGCCTAATTCACTAAAGCTTGGTTCGGTATTTCCTGTATTTGTGCGATTGTAATTAATGTGAAGGTCAAAGAGTCCCAGGGGCAGAAAGCAGTAGGCACAATTAACATTAAATTGAAAAGTTCACAGTTAGACATGGCACACTTTTAGTTTAAAATTGGTTTATTATCACTGATTAAGCTCCAGTCTTCCCCGTGGCTCACCCAATGATTCAACAAGTCTTTTATCGTTTACTAATTACATGGCAGCTCTCAGTTTTAGATTGAATAACCAAATGCTCTACTCTGACTGGCAGAGAATCGATCTTGTAATCAGCCGTAAAATATTTCTCGCCGTCTGATGTTGTCAGGCCAGGTTTAAGGCATGCGTGCAGCTATTGTATCTATTATGGTTATCTGCCGTTGTCGTCGGCGTCGAAATCCTCGTTACTTGAGCGTCCTAATAGCCGTACCAAAGAAGGGTAGTTTTACTAGTTTTAAAATTAAGTCACCTGTTACAATTATATGCATGGCGTACGTGGTCGTTCAGTTATCCCCAGTGCGTCGAGTGTATTGATAGAAGGATAACTGCAAGCTTTACTTTAAGAAATAGATTGCATGTTGCTTTCTTGACACAAGACGCTTTCTAATTTACCAAACATGTTTTGACATTACTATAGTGTAATCTTTAGTAGTGAAAAAGAGTGAGTGTATGTATATTATAAAATTATGTTCGTGTTAAAGTCATTCTTTTGCACCTCTGAAGGTGACACTAGTTGTTTCGAAACATGTTTGGTAAATTAAAAATGTTGCGTGTTTCCTCAAAATGACCTCTGTTTTGCTGCTTTAAGACCATTAGCGCGTTGTTGTGTTTTGCTTTGGCATAAAACTTGATTGCATGAACTGATTTCCAAAGCTCATTTTTTGCGTGGGTGAGGTACAACCCACGCACATACAGATAAAGTTTCAAGTTCCCAAGCATAATGTTGCTTTGGCCTTGGCACTTAGTAGACTCAACAAGACAAAAATAGCTGCGAAGATGGCGATGATATGATATCTGTTCACCTTTGAATGTGATTTTAACTCGGCGGTCTTCAAATTGTTGCCATAGTTGGCAGCTCGTCTATCTTGACCTCCACATTCTAGAACGAAACTAATAAAATAAACGATTAGACGATTAAATGAACTAGTTAACACATGCAAGCAGTTGCAACGTGTGTATACAACAGAAGTTAATGCATGCATTTATTTTATAAGAACCAGTATAATTGTCGGCCGAGGCTTGGCTGTTCCTAAACTTTTTGATCAATTTTAGCCACAAGATGTTCTTAAATTGTTCTCAATTCCTGATATTTCCAAACAGTGGGTTAGTTGCCCGGGACAATAAAAAGTTTCTAAGAAATACGTGTTTGTTATTTCATATCGCGGTGAGAGATAAATATAGAATACTTCATGGAAACTGCACGCGTACGGTTTTTACTCGCATCTCAATCTATGTTCAAGGACTTTAAAGATAAATTCTTAAAATTGTCTAATAAAAATTTCAGCTTGGTGGTTGTCCTTAGCATGTTCTTAATTTGGGGGCGATCTCTGCCTGGGAGTTTTTATGAAGTTTGTATAAAAAGGAATATATACTGAAACCGGAAAATGGAATTACTGCAGGGTTTTCGTTAGCATTTGGAAGTAACGAATGCAGTGATTCAGCTGGCGGGCAACACGAACTTCTAGGGGAGGGGAGGGAGGGGGGGGGGTGGTCCGGGGCATACTCGGCCTCCAGGAAATTTTTGAAACTGCCTCTCAAAAATGCAGTATTCTGCGTTTCCTGGGCCGTAATTGGTTTACCGGGACTTATTTGGCCATTAGAATGAGTATATGCCAGTTTGCAGTTGTTCGTTTTTTTAGTTGATTTCAAAACGGACTCCAAATATGGATTCCATATATCTAGAGAGCTGCTCTCTGGAGATCGTTCAATCATCGGATTCCAAAACCTGAGTCACTATTGCTATCGAAGTACCATTCATCACAGTACAATCAACGATTTCCACACTTAAAAAATTAGTATTTCACGTGCGATCTTGAAACCGGACAATAGATGTCAAACAACTGGACGTTGCGTCCGGCGTCCGGCCTGAAACGAAAACCCTGATTACAGTAACGGATAACATAATATTCATGAATGTGAATGTACTTATAGAAGGCCTTGTTTAACCTTTTCAAAGCCAGTTGTATTGGTAAATTCTCTCAGTTAGCGCACACACAATTCATTGAACAAGTTTAGGATAATTTTCCTTTATAAACAGTTTTCCTTATCATAAATAGTTCCTTTTGTTTTATCAATTCTCATAATCTCGTTAGTGAATGCGAATAATTTGTATGTGTTGTGTAAAGCGAAAGTGGACGTTGGTAACAGTCTGGGACTGAAAAGGTTAATCTTGTTCTTCAAAATCTCGAGAACATATTGCTTAAGTTGATTTTTCACGGTCTTAAATTCTTTGGTCGGAGGTCTCCCTCGCTTGGGAAACCAACCAGTCTTCATATCGAACTGAAAAACACCATCAAATGTCCCAATATGGCTTTGAAATTTCGGATTATGAAACCAAAGTGATGTAAACTTTCGACTTAATATTTGAAAATTGTTAAGTAGCTAAAATATATTACGGATGGCAAGAGTTTGCAACATTGCTTTGCTTACTACTTTTTTAGCGACCCCCTAAAATGGCGGATTTGAACTCATTAGCAGACTTCTACCGTGAGGTGGAAACGGTTCTTTGACGCATGCTGCCGGGACCCGATCATGTGATATTGTATTCATCATTGTCCTCTGCCGTCGTCCTCGATCGGTGTTGCCGTCCTCGTTGTTTAAGGTACCTAGGGACGTCTTTGAGAAACGAGGAAGGCGATCCTGTCGCCGACGGTAGAAAACAATAGTGAACGCTGTTGCTGCACATTGGAATTTACCATGCTTGTCACCTGCATGTGTTGTCTTGAAAACTGATTACAACGTGAAAATCTTAGTTTTTGACTTCTTATATGGTTACTGGAACTTTTATCTTTAATCTTTTTTTGGTCACAAAGCGTACTCGAAAAAAAAGAGAAGGCAAAGATGTAGAAGTTTGCATCTTTCTTTATAAAATATGGAAAGAAAGCGGTCCTCGAATTTAGTGATCAGAAAAAATTCTTATTCGCTGATGGGAATCGAACCCGCAACCGTCTGATTACCTGACAGATACTCTACTCAGAGACTCATATTGGGAGCCGAGTCACAGGTTAAGTTCTTGTCTATTCTTGCTGGACTATTCCGCCCAATAGTCGTATAATGCTATGTGATTCTATTCTTCAAATGAAACATGTAGAAGTTTGCAACTTGGTTATATAAAAATGGAAAGAAAGCGCTCCTCAAGTGATTCGAGGTCTCCTGTAAGTTCCTGTAGCGCAGTGGGTGGAGTATCTAACCAGTAATCAGAGGGTTGCGGGCTCGATTCCCGTCAGTGACTCAGAATGTTTTCAGATTTGAAGATCGTTTTCTTTCTATGCTAGACATGGTCGAAAAGGGTAAGCCAGAAAGGGGTTTTGGTAAGCCGTTGTCGCCTGGGGGGAGCGACTGGAAACGTCTGCGAGGAGGCTATCGTCGTTGGTTAAGGACCCTAATGTTTGTCTTTTGGAGACGTAAAACGAGGCTTAAAAGTATTGACCAATGATAATGCCGCTGATAACGAAAGTAGTAGATATAAAGATAGTGGTAAGCTTTTATAAAGCGCAAATCACATGTCAGAAATATCATTTTTTCCTTACCCCAGGGAGCGTTTTTGTCAGATCAAGTACAGAGGGAATTAAACTGAAGTTAGAATGACTTGGGACGTGTTACCTCAACAAAACGAGAAACTGATGCCTTATGGATTCGACGAAAGAAACTTTCTTTCGCTCAGTGAGCGGCGAAGTACCTTCTGGTAAGTAAAATTTAGCGACACTGTTAACTATGACTGGATCATTCTTAAGTTTTGAATTGCTGAGGTCGAGTTCACACATGGTCCCCGGACAAGGCCCTCGATCGAGTACGATTTCTCCGGGCATCGCTACGAACACACTAGTTTTTCAAGTACCCACGTCAGAATTCGGGCACGGGAACCATGCCCGAGTATAAGATCTCGACCTTTGTTTTTGTTTTTATTCCTAATTCCAACTTTTTGAAAAACTCCTAAAAACAATAGAACTTATTTACATTGGAGGTACCGCTGATAAAATTTACTGCTGGCGCACATATACAGCCTGAGTCTCGAACTGACGTAAAATGCTCACAAATTCCAGCGAGAAAATATGCTATTCAAAACTCGGCTCCTCCACACTAGGATTTGTGAATATTTTTCTGCTTCGGTTCGAGACTAAAGCCTGGTTCACACTTGAGAGATAATTACAAGCACATGCAGGAAAATTCAAGTGTGAACATGCGTAAAATAATCATAAGAACAAGCACAAGAAAAAGAAACATTTTCTTTTCTCTTGTGTTTGTGCTTATGCTTATGTGGTTTGTTTTAACAGTGTGAACATCCGTGAAACAAGCATTAGCATGTCGTCACCAGTCCAATTTGTGCGTGCGTGTTATTCATTTTCTTGTGCTTCTTTCACGTGTGTAAATAACATCGGTTAAAACTTGTAGTATGATGTGATAAATAAGTTATCTTCGCCGTGAGATGATAGGAAAAGCTGACGTTTCGAGCGTTAGCCCTTCGTCTGAGCATCTCCTCCTGAGTCAGCTTTTCCTATCATCTCACGGCGACGATTATTTATTTATCACATCATACTACAAGTTTAAATCCACTCGCCGACGCATTCAATAGTTTTCTCAAAAACTATATACCGAAACATTGGTTAGCCTGGTTCACAGTTGTGAGATTCGCATAAGCATAAGCACAGGAAAACCCGAGTGTGAACAAGCGGGAAATAAGCACAAGAACAAACACAAAAAAAAAGAAACATTTTATTTTCTCTTGTGCTTTTGCTTATGTTGTTTGTTTCACTAGTGTGAACATCATTGAAACAAGCATTAGCGTACGCATCTCGTCACCAGTCCTATTTTCGCAAGCGTATTTTTCATTTTCTTGTGCTTGTTTCACGTGTGTAAATAACATCGGTTCTTTATGCTTGTGTTTGTGTTTATCTCAGAAGTTTGAACCAGGCTTAAGGTTGTGCGTATGTGTAAACAATCAGTTTTTATGAGCGTTACCTTAATGTGAAAAGGTCTATTCAGGTTAAGACAAAATAAAGCCCGAAAACCGAACCATTGACGTACTAAGCTAGTATATCGCCCTCGGGTTAAGCAAAATTTTACCAAGTTTGTGTTGATAAGTTGCTTAGTGTATATGATCGCAGGGTATAATACTGACTGACTGAATAGGGGCTGTGCCAGGTCATCGTCACCTTCAGTCAGTGTTATAACCTTCGAAGAGACATGGCATGAAATAAGTGGACAAACTTATAACATGAAATTTTGGCGATGCACTAGTTAAGCACGGGTTTTGAAAAATCCGTATTTAGCGACACTCATTTTATCAGTGTAATATTGTGTAACGATCAAAATAGCCTGCGTAGCGGCTGTTTTTTAGGGGAGAGGCAAGGCCGCGATGTTAAACGCGCGAGTTCATTCTTCGCTCGCGCATTCACTAAAAAAAAGCCGCTACGCAGGCTATGATCAAAGAACTAAAACAGTTATAAAGCGAGTTTAAGGAGTGAGCGTAGATAATATACTGAACCTTACCTTGGCATTGGGTGTGTGTGAAGTAGATAGGAAAAATAGGATTAGGAATCCTTAAACGCCTTTAATCATGTAATGCCAAGTCGCTATGTACAATCAATCAATCAAAACTATTAACCCTTTATAATTAAGTCCAGGTTACTTTGGTAACTTCTCCCAACGTAATCCTACACTTTTCACTGATCACGTTTGGGAGAATTTAACTTTTCATATTCAGTAGTTGTGGCTGATCGATTCCCATTTTCTCATTACCAAATGTCATTTTTTGTTTTTATTATGTAAGGAGAAGTTAGATAAAGTTTTGACTGGCACTAAAACATCTGTTGCTACGGTTTAACATATATAGACCACGAACACCAGAAAATTTGAACATCCGGCAACAGGAAAAGATACTATGAGCAATATCATGTAATGCAAAGTTGTTGCGTTAAAAATCAATCATTCTACCGCATCACTATCTGTGCTGGAGCTACTCATAGGGGCCTTGGCCCGAGTGCCGGCGACGAAAGGACTACAGTCGAACACCGGAAGACGGACACCCAGATAGGATGGACACCTGTAAGAAACGGACACCAAAACTAAGTCCCTGTCATGCGTTTTCTCAGTCATTTACTGTATGGTAGATGTCATGAACTCGCGCACCCACTGCGCTAAGATTTCCTTTATCATAAGAACTTTTAGTGAACATTGTTTCCGTTAATTGAATAAACTATACACTTTGCTTACTTTACACCTTTTCCTTTTTTATAGTAAAATGATTGACAGCGTAATGTTCGTAAAAGCTTTAGTTAAGGTATTTTAAGTGTCATACTAGCAAATCGTGTTCAGAAAGTTAGGAGTAGTTAAACAGAGTACGGAGTTTATAGTCTATTGAGTTCGCAGAGTATACAGAATTCCGAGACTTGGAGAAAGCACAGGTGTAAGTCTATTGCCTTTTAAATTTTATTTTTTGATATATTTCGTAAAGTTGCAGATTTGAGCTTAGTCTTATTCGTGAATTCGTACATCAATTTGTAGTTTTCACCGCGTGTACTGTAAATTGCTGATTAAACGCCCCGAAATCAAGTTTGCTGTATTGTGGTTAAGCTGGCGAGCTAGACCCCACAACACCCCGTGTCTATTGGCGTCGACAACGCGACAGTAGGTGTACAGACACCTCTCTAAAACGCACAGTTAAGGCCGGCCCCGAAGATGTCCGTCTTACAGAGGTTTGACTGTATACGCATCTTTTTAAGATACAGTAACTTTCAACTGCACGAGGATGGGCTGTTCTTAAAATTTTTGGCGATTTCATCCTGAAATTGTTCTTTTAAAAATGGTTCTTATTTCCTGACATTTCCAAACAGTGGATTAGTTGTCCGGGGCAGTAAAAAAGCGCAAAGAAATACAGAATACTCCATGGAAAGTGCGCGCGTACATGCAGTTGGGGGTTTTACTCACATCTTAATCTGTGTACAAGGGTTAAATAAGTTCTAATTAATGTTTGACTCAAAATTTCGGCCTGATGATTATTCTAAGCTTGTTCTTAATTTGTGGGCAAGGTCAACCTGTTTGTTTTTACGGAAAAAGCGTGTTGCTGTAGCGAACGGACCATTTGCGCAGCGTTCGTCTGAATAATAACAACATGAAAAACTCATTTTGGAATTATTTAAATTACGGACACATTCTTTCAAAGCCTCAAATACTCTTAAGCAAATTAGCCCTACAAACTTCTTCAGTTTCGGCTGTTAATGAGCCATACCAAATTGAGAGCAAACGCGGTGGAGAAAATATATAGCAAACGAGCCATATGAAACAGAAATGAGCTAACAGATTTTCCTAAGCCATCCTCGTCTGCATTTGCTTTCCAAAATACTGCCATCTGATACGGCCACACACGAGCATAGAACAGAATAACTAAAGACAACTGACATGCCACACTAGTACTGCAAGCTACTAGTATCTTGAATACGCCAGATGCCTATAATATCTACTATGTGTATATATGTATATATTGCTCTAGTACCTTTGTATGAAGTTACAAGCGTGGTCTCGCACTCACTTAGAACTCTCCTCTCGTACACAGTAACTCAGATTTTTTCCAAACTTTTGATATAGTAATTATTATTAATTTTTCAACCTCGAATATTTCGTTTCCAGCGTTCTGATTGGTTCACTCAATCTCGGTTATCAGCTAGCTCACCATAGTATACCGATTTGACCATATATGGGAACTGACTGTCTAATTTTGCAAAGCTGAAGTATGGTTCTGGATAAATTTTAGTTGTCAAGCACCGATAGGTTTTAAAAACTCAACTAAAAACCATTATTCCATTCGCGCTTGTTGGATATGAGATTTATGGCCAACTCGGCGCTTAATTCGCGACTCATTGACTATTTACCATTCATATCCAACGTGTGCTCTTGAAATAATTGTTAAATATTTAGGCCCTTATTGAGTCCGCTACCCGCGGCGTACATTATGTTTTCAGTAAGAAATGTTTTCAGATCATAATTATTTGAGAGTCCACAAAACGGCAGGATTACCCTATTTTTTTATAAGTTTGGCAGGTTCTTTTAAGTTTTCCATAGGAGATCGGGAGGCAGGACCTACAGTTAACCGGTTTTATGTGAGATGACGCAAGGCATGGTGTAACATTGTATCATTGACTGCATGCAAGGAGTAGGATCGATTTCTACTTCGCGCAACGTTGCGTGCAAGAATTTCAGAGGTGGCTACACGGTACAGTTTTCCCATTGCGCGCAAAGTTGCAGGCAGTGCTGCATCGTGTAGCTATACCATAACCGTTTGCAAACATTGGATAAAATATTTAAGACGCATCTCAACTTTAAAGGCACAGAGTGAAGGTCCGGCACTGGGTATCAAACCCGGGTCTCCCGCACGGCAGATTAACGCCTTACAAACTTGGCTTACCAGACAACTTATAGGTTTTTTTTCGGCGCGCGAACGGGCAAGATGAAACGAATCCTACAATCTGATTGCTTCTCTGAGCCGGGGAATTTTACGATCTTGCCCGTGTTCAAATACCAACAGCGACTTCGTGACAAGCAAAGAAGACTAAATTCAAAAGGTTCAGATTTTTTTTAGTTTTGCAAGTCTTAACTTATAAAGTGTTAACATTTGGAAACAGTTTTTGAATTTTTTTTGACACAATATCCGACGAATAAAGTTTTCATAGAGACAATGACAGTCTGAACACAAGCCTTTTGAAAAAAACAACACGAAAACAGGGGGAAAATAAGCACATTATTTACCGTCCGGGAGGTCCGTATTGAGAAAAACTGTGCCCTCGGTCTAGGTACGGACCCCGGTCTTTGGCCTCGGTCCTTACGTAAGACCTCTGGGAGAGTCGAGCGAGCCGCCATGTTGAACGCGCGAGCAAAGAAATCTCTCTCTCCAGGCTTTTCTTTCGCCCGCGCGTTCAACATCATTGCGACTCGCTCGATTGCGCTTAGTCTCTCTCTTAAAAACAGCCGCTACGCGGGTTTCTACATCAACCGATATTCAGGTCATCGACAAAAAATAAGGATGAGGATCAATTGGAAACTTTTGTAGGTTTGCCGAAAGTTGACTTAAGTTGCTGTAACTACCGTTTGGATAAAATGTTTAAGTTTTAAAATAGGTTTCCCT
>JAOBRD020049069.1:0-10549 GCA_027575215.2 Hydrozoanthus sils
TAAAATTTTCGATCTGGTTGACCCGTACGAACAAATTCAAAATTGACCATTTTCAATCCCAAAACGGCGGCGGCGGCGGCTGCGGTCAGGAGCCAAAATGGCGAGTTCAAGCTTCCCTCGATTTTGAAAAAAATAAAGCGCTGCCAAACTTTTTAGTGTAATTAACGAAAATAACTTACCATAGGGGTCATTTGGGAGAAATATGAAAAAATCTGAAATTTCACGAGACCAGGCCGAACTTTGGTTTTTACTGACATTGACTCTTAGCTTGTTTCAAGAAATGAAACACAGCTACCGTGTTTGCCTATGCAAACAAAAAATAATTCCAAGGAACAATTTAAAACCAAACAGATCTGTTATGATGAGTGAGCCGAAAGAGCGATTGTATGAATATATAAGTTCTTGGTCAGGTTCCGTGTTATTTTGGCAGTTTTTTTAAGAAACGAGAATACTGAAGTATTTTCAAGTGAAGCTGAGATTAATTATGACCATAGATGATTTTAAATGCCTATTTTTTTAAAAATCAAACAGGTTAATCAAAACTAACAGCTTCAATAGTTTTTTTAGGTTCCCAATCATTTCAGGTTTGTGTTTTGTTCCCGCTCTGTTTAAACTGCCTTTGTCAGTTTAGAACTTTTTAATTTTTCATTTAACATCTAATTTAGTAATCGGAATTTTTTAGCTCAAATCCAAAGATTGAACAATGTGGATTTTGATTACTCTTCGCCGTATTCTATTCTCAACCTGGCATAAGTAAACGTCGATCGGCGTTCGCCAAGTTACAACTCTTTGAATTTTCCTCAAAACCAAACTGTTTCGAATAAAACCAAACAGATGTTGTAATTGAATTCACTTCCTGGTGTGGCGGCATTTTTGTTTCGCGTTTGTTTCTCAAAATACTTAATAAACAGGGACCACGGGGTTATGGGCCTGGGTGGCTGTAGCCCATCAATAATTTTGCAGAGAATGTACTTTTTGTAATAAACAGAATTTATATAGTAATAGCGAGTTGTTTTCGTCTTTTGACGGACTATGTTAAGAAATGTCACTATGTACGGTGAGATTTGACAAAATTTTATTTGGTTTGATAGAAAAAAAAACGCATTTCAGGAGAGCTTAGAAGTTCGAAATTTCAATTTTTATCCCCGGACTCTCTAGACATCTATTGCTTTTGGCGCTCGTGCCCTCACGCGCTACGCACGAGCTTAGCCCTGTAGATAGAGGTAAACCCTTCGGTCTTACATGATGTTACACTAAGCTCGGTGTACCTTACGGCCTGAAGAACTCATTAAGATTGTTCTCTTTCTGTCTTATTGTGTTACTATATTATCAACAACAGTAATCCATGTATCACAAGATGCCTAACTTTCATTGTTCACAATGGATCATTCTAGATAGCAACTTTGTCATATTTTTGTCATGATACCAATATTATCTAGCACACTAATTGTGTTTACGGGAAGTGACATCTGCGTTCAAACTATCTTAATGCCAGACCATTGGTGCCAACTAACAATCACATTGCCGTTAATAGAAATCTAAATGTCATCTTAATTCACCATATACTTAAGTTGCGGATGTTCCTACTTGAAACTCAGTTTCATCGGCTCCGTTTTTTAGCATTTTAATGAAAACTTAATAAAATGAGTATTGCTATTAGGGTTAAGATAATAAGTACATGCGAACTCTACTAATTCTAATAAATGGTTTGTTGCAGTCCCACATACTTACTCCGCTGTCCCTGATAATAAAGATTTGAGCATTGAAGTTGTGCTTTATAATCATATCGCGTGCCCGGTGCATTCATTTCTAAATTTGCAGCTGCTAAAGTACTGAACTGAATGAATTGACTTGTTACTTTGCCGTTAAACACTAGATAATATTTCCAAAAACTATCTAGGCTCTGGGGATGATAATCAAATTAAGTAATAGACGGTTTTTTTCCGATTTGATTTATTTTCGTAACGTCAAAATTTGTATTGTAAACGGCGCTTCAGATGTATCTTGTTCATCGAGTCGTTCTCAGTTTTGCAAAACAAGTATTTCTTTTTCTTGTTTGGTGTTTCTTCTAAAGAAACTCTGTTCGTTGTAATTAATTCCAGCTATACTGTAGAACAAAAATGAGAACATTTTCAACATTCAGCAATTTGTCACGTCTGAAATTTTATATAAACAAAATAGTGGCGAAATATTCACAAAATGAAAGTACTAGCACAATGCTTGTGCGATCCAGCTGGTGATGAAAAATCAAAAATGTTGCATATACGTTTTAATGTGATGTGGAGACAGTCAGTAAAATGGCACTAAGGCTGTTCATGGATCAGAAGGAACTAAAGCCTGGACTGGACCATATTCACTACAGATGTACTTACCACACACTCCGCTGCGTACAAAGCAACAAAAGCAATCGTTATCGCCTTGAGAAAGCTCTGTCGAGAAGGAGCAAATTCAATATGAGTACAATACACTTCCATCAGGTCAACAGACGCCGAAAAAAAGGAAAACGCCAAAAACAACTTGACCACAGTTATCTTATCAGTTGATCGACCCAATTGCAACTAGGTTAAGCTATTGACTAAAGCTGGCTAAACTATAATAAATATATAAAAAGAATTCAAGGTATCACCATTGTGAGTTAGTAGCTTCGTCGAGACTTCTTGAACTCTTTGCTTTGAAGTACGTGTTAGAAAAGGTTTCTGTCTATATTCTCCCTTCAAACAAAACCGAGTGAAAAAACTCGTAATTTTTCTTGTTCTTTAAGTCCTAAAGCCCTTGTCTGTCGAGGCTATGACGTACTAAAGATCCGCCTATTTATATTGGATTTAAAAAAATAGTTGAAGTAAGTGTACCGGATTGTGCCGGATTACTCGTGTTACGCATATTAACACGGCTTCGGGTAAAATCTGGACTGGACTATTTCATGATGGACTTTTTTTGGACTATTACTTATTCCCGGCTTGGATAATTTGGCCAAGAGGTAAAACTATTATAAAATTAGCTAGAAAAATTACAAAGGTAGAGCGGATAATTTCGGATACAGATGTACAGTATAGGGTGGGGAACTTGAACCCGGAAAAAGGAGTACCGGGGCCCCGGCGCGCTCATATAGCCACTTCGTTTTTCGAAACCTCAAGGTTTTTGGATTTCAGAGGTTGGCAGGTCTGATATGCGGGTGATTCCAAAGGATTTTGCTAACAATTGAGGGTGTACTGAAAGTGATGGTGGACTTGGGCAGGGAAAGAGAGCTTTATCCGAGTAGCCAGTGAATGATGGCTCTCTGTTCGAGGAAAGGGATATAGTTTTCCCCTTTCCTTGTTCACAGGATAAAACCGAGGGGCTTTTTGAGTAATTATTCGCTGAAGTGGAGGTGGTTTTATATATTTTGCTTTAAACGACACTGAGGTGAATAATAATATTAGCATATACCCAACCAGCGAATCTGAGTGATTTTCGTCAAAGGCTGCCGCGCCCATATTGAAAGACACTCGAGACAGACTGAGATCAACATGTGACTGCAGATTGTGCTTTCGCTTTGCGTTCAAACGAATTAGAAAGGAAAGATCTTTTCCGTGTTCTGAAAAGAGGCAGGAAAGAAAACGCAAGTCAAGAATATGTTAGAGTTACTTGTAGTTTGACGGACCAGAACTGAAATTGCTTAGAAGTGTGGACTTACAAATACAACAAGAGAACGGCACCAAAATCGTTTAGAAACCGAAAAACCAAGCTAGAAAGGATCAACAGACTACCAAAAACAACATCAGACCAAGGTTAGTAAACATTTATTGAAAACCAAATTTATTTTTACTTTGTTCATGGTTCCATACAAACATTATATTTGTCAGTCCACACTGATTTTGTGCCTGGGCCGCCTGTGGTTCGACATTTTCGATTACTTGCGATTATGCCGTAAGTATTTTTCTTTTGTAGTACGAGCCGCCTCGCTTTCTTGCAGAGAGATAAAACTTTTTCAAAGATGTGTTGAGTTCGCTCTTTCTCTAAGACAATTCTTCTATTTCTGTTGAGGAAAGTTAATGCTAATAAAATCACTCTACATTGTATTTCTACGTATCATTTAGTCGGTAATTTCTTTTGTTTAGGTACAAATGAAAGTTATTTTGTAAACAGCTTCGTGTCACCGCTCCGCCGGCAGCTCAGTTCTGATACTTTAAATTTGTTTACTTGTGAAAAAGTTGTTCAGAACTCAAACAATTATTAGAATTTTGCTCGAAATACGTTCACACTAAGTTCTGTGGTCTTTTTTATTCTATGTTCTCGGGATCAGCTGCTTCACTTATTTCCAAAATTTCAGCTTCGCTGACATGTTTCGGAAATCGTGACGCCATGTTGTTTTCCTGATCGCTAATCAGTGAATAGAGAACCAATCAGAGCGCGCGAAAAACACTCTTTTCTGGTATATGCTATAGTGCTAAGAGCTGAGAAACAAGGTCGAGTGAGCCAATCATGAGGTACGATTTATAGCTTAAGAGGCGCGTAGCACCAAGTTGACTGTATATCATCTCATATCAAGCAACTGACAAATGGAACAGTTTTTAATCCTCTGGATATTTGAAAACGACAGCTAAAACTTATTCAGAATCATATTTCAGTTTTGCAACTTAACACAGCCAAAACAAGTTTCCATATATGGTCAATTCAGTATATAAGCGCTGATAACCGAGATTGAGTGAGCTAATCAGAACGGCTAAAAACGCAATATTCGAGGCTAAAAAATTCATGAAAATTATCTTCAAACAAAGTCAAGTTTCAAACTGCTTTATTCAGCCAGCAAGTTTTGTTACAACTATTAAATCATATAGGCTCCACAAAAGCTATGGAACGGACCGATCCACACATTTGTTCGGCTGTAAGGAACCTTGACTGATATCTTATCGCCGCGACGAAGATATCTCAGAACCGATGTGTAAACGGTTCCAGCCCGCTTCCCCTCAAAATCCATGTGTCCAAGTGCAATAACTTCGTTGTTAACATAGATGTAGTGGCGAGCGTGTGTTGTCGGTGGATTGTAGTACAACTGGGCAAAGATGACGTACATTCCATTCTGCTCAGCCATTATAACTCCGTCCTTGTAGCTCATCTGCCACTTGTGACCGTTTCGTCCCGTGAAGTTCCAGATATCGAGAGCTATCGATCAACCAAACATTTTTCAGTTAATCTTAACTTTTTCTCAAAACTCAGTCAGGTCTCTAGAAAAGAATGACCCTAGACAAAGCCAATCATGGTCTCGGATTGACCCATACGGTCGAATATAGACCTTTATTACGCTTGCATGGCTAATAAATATATATTCAGTTCAGCGGGAAAGCAAATCCAGAGTCAATTTTAGAACATTAATAATAGTAAAGCTAAAATGTCTCATAAAGATTTGCCGCAATTTGACGGAGGTATGAAGGTTTGAAACTGGATCATTTTCCAATGAAAAGTGAGGTGGAGGGGCACCTCGTTTCCATGTTTTTCTCATACATTTCTCTGTAATAATAAGGGCAAAAGAACAAGTTTCAAAACTTCATATCTGCATTAACTTTTGGGGAATCTGTAATAGCAAAATTTTGCAATTCTGCTATTACTGATGCGCTGGGCATCGCTTCTTTTTTGCGTGAAAAGGGTCTATTGGAAAGCGTGCAGTGTCCAGGATTTTTACACTTTTTATGCAAAATAATGTAGTTGTAGATACAGCCATAGGCATTTTATTGTATTGTATATTTTATACCTCGTTTGTAACATATATGTAAGTAGTTGTAAATAGTTAATTACTTTTTGGGAGGCCCTCATGAAAAGCACCTTTGGTGATCGTTGCTGACTCAGTAAAGATTAATAAAGTTTAAAGTGCAAACTTTACAGCTATACAACAACGTGCATGACTTGGTTTTGCTTGTATATGTGATTGGTCGCAACATTATATTGTGGTGGCTCACGCCATCCAAAAAAATGGAGGGCTTTCTCAAATGGCCGGCATTCTTCAGAGGAGAACTGGATTAAGAAAATGCTAAAAACATCCTAAAACATCGATACTATACTAATATTTTTTTCCTTAAGTCCGGAAATTATTATTTTACCCTTTACTGTGCATGTGGTCAGTAGTATCAGTTTTATTTTAGTATTAGATTTCGTATTCGCCTTGGACTGAGCATTGTTTAAATCTGTTCTTATTGTTAGTCTGTATTTAATAGTATACAGCCAAGTGACTTTATTTTCATTTTGATCATCTACGAGGAAGCAGGTTCAGAACAATTACCGAACTTTCTGGATCTCCAAACAGAAAGCAAAACAATAATAGAGATGACAATGAACTAGTATAATGATGACGATGGTGATATAAGAGAATAAAATGAGTTGACAACTCACGCAATTTTTCAATAACAGGAGCTCGTAATATAATGGAAGTCGTTCCATCGTTTTAAATTCATGGGGCCAAATTCTATCAACTCTATTACTTGGTTAAAATAAGAACACGATATTAGAATACACCAAAGTTGTTTATAGTTGGTTGTAGGATCGAGTCTTTGTGTGTGTAAAAAGTGAAATATTCACTAAATGAAATTAAGCATTATACTGTGGCATCCAGATCTAGCTGATGATGAAAAATCAGCAATGTTGCATGCAGGTGCTATAACTTTGGAGACAGCAAGTAAAATGGCGGTACTGAGGTCTTCTCGGGGATCAGAAGGAACTAAAGCCTGGACTTGACCATAATCACTACAGTTGTACTTACCAAACACTCCGCTACGTAAAAAGCAACAAAAACAATCGTTTAATATCGCCTTGAGAAAGCTCTATCGAGAAGGAGCAAATTCAACATGAGCGCATCATATGTTCCATCAGGTTTACAAATGCCGACAAAGAGAAAACGCCAAAAACAACTTGACCAAACTCGGTTATCTATTGACGACAATCCAGTTGTGTCTTCTCAGTTAACATTTAGATATAAGACAGTAAACACAGGCGCTGTTTTCCTGTGCTGTTTTAAAACGTTAAAGGCGTTTTCACACTAGAGACGCAAACGCAAGTGCAAGGGCACTCATACTTGGAAATTTGTGAAGCAAGAGCAAACGCAAGTGCAAGGACACTCACACTTGAAAATCTGTGAAGCAAGAGCAAACGCAAGCGCAAGGACACTCACACTTGGAAATTTGTGAATTAAGCAAGAGCAAACGCAAGCGCAAGGACACTCACACTTGGGAAATTTGTGAAGCAAGAGCAAACGCAAGCGCAAGGACACTCACACTTGGAAATTTGTGAAGCAAGAGCAAACGCAAGCGCAAGGACACTCACACTTGGAAATTTGTGAAGCAAGAGCAAACACAAGCGCAAGATTTGGTCTGAAAAGGAAATTTTCTTTTTCTTGCGTTTGCGTTTCTAGAGTGAACACGCCTTAAATAACCAGCGCGTAGCTAACTGTATACGGTAGTTTTTGGTGAAGTTTTTATCCCAAATATGAACATTATTTAGCAGTTTACAATATACCATAAAAATACGTCTGTATCAATCGTAAGCCCATTCTATACACTCCTCCCCTGCTACAGTTTTCCAAATTTTGAAAGCGCTTTCAAAGTCAAACCGGCAAATATACGCTTTTTCATTAGAACCGGTAGCTTTCGACCCAGGCTGAGCTGTTCTTAAATTTTATGGCTACTTCAGCCACAGATTGTTCTTAAGGTTCTAATTCCATTCCATTGTTTTCGCATAGGCACAGAGTTAATCTTGATGGATGAAATTCATCGTAGCGTAGATGGTACTGGTAGTGATAGCTCACCATTTTCACCAGGGAACCTGCAGCTTATTGCCTCTATGGGAGAGAGATCTTGACCGAGGCAATAAGCAGCTGGCAGAGAGCTAAGTACGAGTGTGTGTGGTGCCACGTTGCCGAAGGGTAGGCGGGTGGGTCGAAAATTCTGTAAGACTTACCCGCTTTCGTAGATCTGTAGAAATGCCTCGAATTATGGGTTCGAACGTTCTTAAATAGGCTGATTTGCTGACGTGTAGGTCCCTGCTGTTTGACACCAATGTCCCATGAGGATATCTGATCTGCATATTGGAGTTTCGCAGCACATTCCCCAGTGAAAATAGTATGGATACTGTTGCAAAACTTAAAAGATAAATACTTGAAATGAAACGTTACATCGTTTAACAGTCGGTCGTACATGCATATACATGTATATATGTATTGAAGTTTTTGTTACCGTTTTCGGCTGCTTTGAATAAAAATGATAGAGAAGAGCGGTTTTAAATAGAACATGTAGAACTCAATCTGCGTCCAAGGGAAAAAAATATTAAAATTGGCCGATCAAATTAAAGTTTCAGTCTCATTAGCCGTTTTTGCATTAGAGGAAGGACAACTCGTCCTGACGGACAAGTCGTCTCAGTCGAACAAGTAATGTGAAAACGAGACGAAGAAGATTCTGGACAAACAAGTCGTCTGAATTTGTCCGTCTGTTTGTTCGTCTCTTCAGACAATTATTTGTGGACGACTTAATTGTTCGTCTAGACGAACAAACGACCAAAGACGGTTTAGATCTATCGAACAAACAGTCGAACAAGTTGTCCGTGTATCGAGGAAGGAGAATGGCACTAGCATAGGGCGATATTTATCTGTTTGTATGCATGTCAAATATACGTGTGATGTGAATTTATGATGGCCAACACAAGGCGATTTGTTCGTCTCCCTTTCACATTAAGACGAACAAATCGTTAGACGACTTGTTCGTCCTCTAATGTGAAAACGGCTTTTGTTCTTAGCTTGTTCTTAAAAGCTGATTACACATAACACTAAAACTAATAAGTATAGAAAGAAATGAAGGCATCACCATTGTGTGTAGTAGCTTTGTTGAGGTTTCTTCAACTCTTTGCTTTGAAGTACGTGTAGAAAGGATTTCTGTCTTTATCCTCCCTTCAGACAAGACCGAGTGAAAAAACTTCGTAAGTTTGCTTGTTCTTAAAGTCCTTAAATCCTTTTTTGTGAAGGTTATGACGCAAGATCCGCCTAAACTGGTGAACAGTATGTGTGTAGTATGACCGAGAACCCTCTAAGACCGTCCCTGCTGTGTGACTACATACCCAGAATGTTTAGATTTTATGCCCAAGGCATAAGATAATGAGTGTGTGAGTTAAATTGTTATTTTTCATGATAAAGATTGGTCTAGGTGGCTTACTGTGAAATAATTGTACCTGCATTTGTATTATGTACGGGAGTGAATAATGGAGATTATGTATAGGAAATGTGTGCAAGGTTGGGGATGTTGGAGGGGGGGAGGGGGGGGGGCAGAAAGCTTAAAATTTGGTTGTAAGAGGATGGTTCTAATGTACAAGTTGCATGTAAATAGGCCAAGTTGCGTTTGGGTTAAACAGAAATAAGCGTTTCTGTATTGTTATATCAGTACGGTAGAGATAAATGGAGGTTGTATCTAGAGATTGTGCGTGGTGTTGTATAACTGTTGTTATACGAAGTGCAAGGGTTCTTGTACCTTGTAATGGGAACAAACGTGTAATAAATGATGAAAAAATGTCCATAGGTCGCTAAGGTTGTCTAAACTGCAACGGTTAATTAACCGTTGAATACTGAATGTTACATATCATACTCTTTTTCTTTTTTTTCTAATTGACCATTATTTATGTTATTATTATTTTTTGTAAACCATTAAATTGCTATCATTTTATTATATATTTATAAATATATATGTGTAAGTGTATGTTAATATATCTATACATATTTTTGTTTTATCTGATTTCAATTGTACTGCGCCGCGTTTGGCTGCATATTTAGGGCTCTCAAGTTTTGTAGTAAATTTTCATGTCAACCTCTCTCAAATGACTCCTACGTATCGCAAATACTATATACTGCCAAGAGGAAACACTGGCCATTTTATGGGGGAAGAAGATCCGGGAAAAAGGTCAAAGCGAGAGAAGTAAATCAAACTTATGAAATCGGCCAAGTTCAACCAAGAGAAACCAAGCGTAAAGTGCACTTCTATCGACGGACTCATAACCCCAACAACTGCGTTCTAATTCCAAGAGAAAACAGTCCTACAATTTTAACAACTAAGGGATCGACAAATGAATTTTTCAAGGAATTCTTAAAACTCGCCGAACCAGAGCTGGGATATCTACAAAATCTGGAAAACACAAGATCCCAACACGAATTACTCTAAACCGTCCCACTTATTTGCATATTAACAGAAACAAGAATCGGTTGCTAAACAGAGCCAACTTTATTAGCGTTCCTGTTACCCGCTCACCGTCACCTGTTGCCGATTCTTCTACAACTATGTCTATGTGCCTCATGAATACCAGATCAATTTCAAGTAAAACGGAGTTCTTTCTGGATTACGTTTGTGAAAATCGCCACGATCTTATCGCAGTTACTTTTGTTCGAGCACAGGCTTCCCAAACATAAAATTCGACTTTTTCAATGCATTTACGAACCGCCTTATTACGATGGACTTCATGTACTTAGTGTCAGCTAATACGTAAGTGACAACTGCCGTATAAGAGAATGTATGGGAAATTCTTTTTGAGTCTCTAAATACGAGCAAAT
>JAOBRD020049176.1:1787-18903 GCA_027575215.2 Hydrozoanthus sils
TTTCGTTTTGTGGCTTTTTAGCTATTTAAGCCATGCATAGAATGATATTCATGAATAGACTATTTCGCGGTTTGTGCCAAAATTCTAACTAGACAAATAACTAAAACTAGTTAAAAGAATGCTTTAGAAGTAGTATGGGGTTGATATGTGATGAGATGGAAAAGATATAGCCAAGCGAAATCATGCACCAATTTTTACAGAGAAATGTTCATATTGGAGGGCAAGTTCATGTCCCCCAACATACAAAATGCCTGTAAAATTTTGCAACTTCACGGAGCTGTATAATCGCTAGATTTTGTGATGACATAAACCATGAAAGGGTCTATTACACATTATTTCGAATGTTTTATACGTAAACAAATGCCTCAAGGGTAAGCTGTTCTTAGACGGAGTAGGGGAACATACTCTTTAAGTTGTTTATACCATGCATGGGGGGGGGGGGATTTCGGAGGCCGAGGCGGCCTGATGTCAGCAGTTCAGCAGGTTCGATTCTTCCATCTTACGTTTCATTTATAAACTTAACCTGGCAGTTTCTTTAGAATTTGCACTTGTTTGTTTTGTTAAATATTTCTGAGTCTCAGAAACGCGTTGTTTGTTGTGTTGTTGAGTCTTCACAAAGGGTTTTGAATTTATTTGATATTAAAATGAACCTCATTCAGCATTTATGTATATATATCTATTACCCTATTTCCCGTTTCCCGTTTTCAACCTAAATTTTAAGTTAAGGTGAAGATGATCATAAGTGCTTTGAAAAAGCAATCGAAATATTTGCACGTCTTCCCCAGGATGTTACTATTGTTTCAATAGTAAGGTCAGGAACTTAACCTTGGTTGGCCCGTATGTGACGCATGTCTTTCATTATCCTTGTGTTTTTCTCAAGCATAGTTAGTAATTTGCTGCTCTTTAGATGAACCTGTCGAATAACAAAGACGTTCAAAGACAATGTATAGACTTTCATGACTATTCAACTGGAATTTGCTGGAATTAAGTGAAGAAAAGCCGTCTAGGCATTTCACTTAAGGCGCCGTGTAGGATTAATTGAAAGAATGAAATTTATGACACTCAAAGTGGAATAAAACGCATAGAAGAAACAAAAACTTCTTTCGTTTTATCATAATTAAGCAAATGCCCATAAAATTAATTTCAAGAATCTAGTTAGGACCCAATATAGTGGTCAGCATGTGTAGATTGAAACTGTACTGTGGTTACCTCTGGAGCAATGCAACGACAAATCTAATTTACCAGCTTGAAAATACACACCATGTACAGTTTTTTTTGCTTTGGTAACAAGTATTTGGATCTACTGCTACTGATATATATTCTTTAGTGGACACGATATTACCTTTGGTGCAATAGTTAGTGTTTACTTTTAGCATCCTCAGAAGCTGCGTGTACTGTATTCCGATGGATATGTAAGTGTAATGTTTGAAGAATAATACTAAATTTAATATCATTGCTAGCAAAATATGATTTGTGTAGAGATGAAAACAATTTGGAAGACCAAATAGAAATGCACTCTCTGCCGTCTAGACGAAGAGATTGCCAACAGTTTTATGAGGTGTGAAAAGGGTTGTACTTGAGTTACACTTGACCTCCATACAACAACGATGGCAAACAGTATCCATTGCACATATAAGACAGTCATAACGCCTCTTGTAAAACATATTCAGTTGAATGAAACACGCGAACACCTGACTGAACTTGTATGAGACACACAAACAAACTGCGTAAGCTTGACTGATCAAGTTGTTAGTTTCTCAAGTACTCTTACTGGTCAACCAGAGTTTGTTAATTCAAAGACCAAAAACACATAATATATCAAACTCCTTGCAAAATTCATAGGCAGTAGCCTAGTTGGTAAGGTCCACTCTAAAAAATACCTCTCGGTTTGAAAATTACACTAAAAAAGACTAATTGAAAACTGAAATTTTTCCCTGGATAACTAGCAGGTTGGTGTTTTGGCCCCTCCTACGTGTTGCGATGAATGTTAACGTGATATGCAGTAAATAAAGGCGCGCGCGTAGTAGGTTGTTCACCAAAGGACTTTTGTCTTAGCTTCTTGTTCAGTAAGCACGTTTGCTAAAACACAGGTATAGCTTCGCGTTTTTAACCCTAAAAACTACCAGACTCTTGGTTTAACGCAGGATTTCTTTTAACACTGACCTCTAAAAAATACCGGACTGACAATTTCAACCCCGAAAAAATACGATGGTCCGTACCTACCACCCCAATATAGGGAGAGCCCCGGCGGGGAGGGGGGGGGGGCAGTCTGGCTCACTTTCTTCTTCAACTATAGGAGAACTTGGTAGTTTGATTGACATGGCGGGCCAATCTGGCTAAACTCTTGCCGTTTAGCCTATGTGAACGGTTGTTATTTGGAGCTCTGGTACACAAGCAGGGCCAGCCTGGCAAACTTGTCGCGCTTTAGTCCATCTGCGAGACAAGAGCTCCTAGAATCTTTCCTCCATAGTTGTAATTCAGCGCTGAACTTGATTTTTTCTTGTTTTTGCCAATGTGTTTTATTTGTTGCTATTTCGTCCTCGTCAGTCAATTTTTACATGGACAAAAGCCTTGCGTAACTAGAATTGTCCAGAAACTCTCGTGCAAACAAACACTAACAACAACTTTGTTATTCAGCCGGAAAAAACACATTCTTCTCAGCGGCACGTGCTTTATAAAGATTAAGTGAAATCAGAACCCTCTCTTGCGGAAGCTTTGAGACTTTCGGAATCGAAAATCTGCTAAAATCATGCAGTAAAAAGGAACGAAATACTTAAAAGATCATCTCTTGCAACTGATGAGCTTCCAGTATTGGTTTTCAGTGGGATGAACCATATAACTACATTTTTTCGCGTTTACCGTTTGCCTTGCATACTATAAAACGATATGGCTTACTAAAAGCAAGAGTTGATCTAACAAAGCAACTAATTGAAGGTGCAAAGCAGATAAACCAAAACTAGTAATACGAAAAGTATGGGAAATATTCCTGAGAGGATGAGATCTGCATGTTTCTATAACTCCAATTGGGATGAATTACTGCACCGTTATTTTTTGGACCAGGAACTGGTCCCAAGACGCTGCTAATCTTGTTGTTGTTGTTTTTGTTGTTGTTAAGGGGCGACATATCTTAAAAAAAAACCTTAGGCACCGTCAGTTGGCAACATATCGCAATAAAACTTCCCACAACGACCCTAAGGGATATTCCCCATTGATTGACGGAGTTAGATTTTTGATTTCTGGATTTTTAGAAAATTTACGAGCAATTTTAGATTGCGCCGTACACATTGGTATGCATAGCCGAAGCCGACTAAAAGAACTAATGCTCCATCAATTCGCATCACATCGCGATAAAACTTCCCACAACGACCCTAAGCGATATTCCCCATCGATTGACGGAGTTAGATTTTGATTTCTGGATTTTTAGAGGATTTACGAGCTTTTTTAAATTGCGCCGTACACATTATTCAAAATTATAATATGCATAGCCGAAGCCGACTAAAAGAACTTATTACATTGTTAGGCTCTGTCAGTCCGCATCAGATCGCCATGATTATTTGCACAGTGCTAATAAGCAGAAGTCTCTATTGACTGACTGAGTTAGACTTTTATTTTTGATTCTTGAGGGGTTCTACGAGCAATTCTTGATTGGAAAAGTTTTTTCTTATTAATATTCATCAAGTTAAAACATTGTTACGCCAACAATAAATACTAATGTGGTCGTGATCCACTGACATGAGCTACTTTAGGGAATAAATAAAGCATACAATTTTTCTTCAGACACGATGACTGCACACACAATATACAGCAAATATTGCAACTTCAGTTATATCAGCATGCAGTGTATGGGAGCAAGAATCAAATGTAAATTAAAAGCTGTCAAGTAAAATGTGTGCGGGAGGAAATAACCAAAGTACAGGGTGTAGAATTCGAACTAAAGTAGCCTTTGTTGTAATGACAAATTAAACTGTGTTTGAAGAGTAATTCTAGCTGTCCTTTACACATTGTAAACATTATTGTGATGTACCAGTTCCTGGTCCCGTAGTACAGTCGTACTTGTTTGCTAAATCAAAACTTTTAAAAAAGTTATTAAAACTTGCATTTGTGTTTACAACTATATAATTTTCTATACTCTAGATATATCAGTATTGTGTTTTTTGTCTAAAATGTGAATACGGCTGCCGAATTATGTAATCTGGTAGTCTAGCACAGTCAGTTAAGTTTCCTTCGTCCGGTCGATTGTTATAAGCAAGCAAGTCCAAGCAATCATATCTTGTGGTAGTTTTTCAACAGCTTATGTAATCGAATACTAAAAATACTTGTTGAATACCGTAGAATCCCAGTTCAAAGCCCTGGGCTTTAATATAACTTCATACTGAGGGGTTTTAAATGGGCTTATAAACGGGTGAGGGGGCCGGGGGGGGAGGGCAGAGGGTATATCCTGGAGGGGCTTATAAGCGGAATAAAAAAAGGTTTTGGAACGACGAGATAAAACATATCTGAGAAACACTTATAATACGTTTATTTTGCGTCAAAATGTCAATGAAATTCAATAAAAGTGTTAGTACATGGCCAGCTGCCTCTGTCATGTACAAACTCTTTTATAATTATTATTATTATTATTATGATTGATATCATTACTATGCTATTATCATTATTAAATTATTGTCATTATTATTATGCTAACATTAATAGTAACAATAATAGTATTTATTGATTATTATATTATTTTTTATTATTATAATTGTCACTATTATTATTATTATTATTATTATTATTATTATCATATTATTATTATTATTATTATTATCATTATCATTATCATTATTATTATTATTATTATTATTGTTGTTATTACTGTTTATCGTTTTTCAATCTTTTTTCTGCTATTATTATTTTCGATCCGAAGCTCTGTAGTTAAGCCATCAGTTGCAAGTAAAGTAAGATAAACGTACTCTGCTTTTGATATTTCAAGTTTTGTTTATCAAAAATATCTTGTAAAATATTTCATTCCCGAGCAAATTGAATGGTTGATGCATAAAGCTGGAGGCTGTCTTACACATCTGTTTTGAGAGTCTGCTATACTTTATCAAACAGTGCGATCTTGCATCGGAATTCCACAGCGCAAGGATATATGTGATAACGTACAAAAACTGCACAGGTGAAAGAAAACGTGACTAATTGTTCAAACAACTGTCCACTTCTTATCTTCTATCAACTATTATTAATTTTGTTTCGTCTGTGATTAGATTATACACCTTATTGAGTTTTGTTTTGATCTAATTCCGAGCATTTTTGAAACAAACTGTTTTAGTTAGCAACATATGAGCTATGCCACACTATAAACTTGGTTTAATCTTGTGACATATGCTCACAGTACAAAAAAAACAACCAAAATGGCAAAAAGAACCTAACAGCTTTCTGCTTTTTTATTTGGTAAGCTGCACGAAAACCCGTTTAAATTTCTTGTGATTGTTATGTGTTTATTTCAAGCTGTAAACCATACCAGCTGCAAAATATACGATTAATGCAATAGAAAATGTACATTTGAGTAGTTTATGAACAATAACAATTGTCAGTAGTAATTGTATTCCAGCTATGAAAAACTCTGGTTGCATTTATTTGGGCTTCTGACGATCTGGAGTCTTGAGAGTGTAAAATCAGGCGCAGTTGCATATTTATGACCCAAAAGGGGTATGCTAGAGTATGGTATCGATAGTTCTTTCTGCACCCTAAAAGGCAGACATGATCCTGCAATTTGACGGTAGAAATACTTATCTGATTTGGTGTGATAAGGCGGTTTAATCAATCAAGTAAGTTAAACCATTATATTTAACACCCGGTGATGTGTTGTTGCTATGCAAAGACTAGTTGAGAAGGTCACAAATTGATTTCAAGCGTATCACTTGAGTTCAAGTGGAAGATTAACCAACACAACTTGAATTGTGATACGACCTCTTAGTTTGGACCAGTGCTGTGGTAAATTCATAAGAAGGTATTTGTAATTTAAAATTTGAAATTAAAACTATCCATGCCGCTTTTAAGTTTCAGTTTGAGAGGAATATCAGAGTCACGGGACAACTTATTATGTTTTGAATACCGTCCATAGAATCTCATCTCAAGACAAGTTGCACACACTCTCATACTTCCTAACACTTATCCAGCTATATATCTCAAAAACAAACCAACGAACTTCAGAATGCACATTTTCAGAAGCTTCTTGTAAAGGTAATGAAAATGGTTGGTCACTATTGTAGGTTTTTCAGCAGTTGTTTTTATAACGTTTTTAACAGCAAGAATTGGTACTAAATTGACAACTACTCTCAAGGGGATTTTCGACTTGAGATAACTGGGTCTAGGGTGGCTAAAATCTCAGCTTCCGTCCTTAATCTGTTGCCTGATTGTATCTCGCTCGCTAACTGACAGATTGGACCAAGAAGAAATTATCTCTCAGCTTTTGTTTGGCGGAAATAGGGTTTTAGTTTTAGAGGAATCAAAAAACATTCTACCTATCATCCCATACTCAATACACATTTGTTTCATTCATTCACTTCAGTGTTGTTCAGTTGGTGATGAAAAAAAAATCATAGATCTATGACACTCAATCGTGTAAAATAGATTCGTCTTATACAGATGCATTTTAGAAATAAGACTTTTGGTGTTTGTAGAAGAAACTAAGGAGCCTCCATATCTGTCCCAAAAGAAACCCGAAAAATGATACCAGTTCCAATGGAGGACGAACTATACATGTTGGTTGCTTGGCTTAAAAGTTCCAGTTCAAACAGTTCGACAACTAAAAGTTTCAGTTTCTCACTCACCTTAAATTTGTTAAGATTACGACTTTAAAACGAAAGGCCTCTATTAATTCAAAATAAGAATAAACTAACAACAATTTTAGGCCCATTTTTGCCGAAGTTCTCCCGAGTCTTGTAGCATAATATCTAAAGTTTTGTCGAAAGACATGCATTGATGTAATCCGTTTTGTTTACAAAGCCATCTCAGTAGATTTTTTTCTAGAAACTTGTAATCAAGTTAAACGCTTAAATGGAAATTAACACTAACCCAACTCTGTGTGCGAGCAAAGAGGTGTGTGAGCTGACATGTATCTCCGTGTGAGAGCGAAGATAATTCTATAATTGCTGTGTCACGCCTTCATAAATCAGTCTGTGAGCAGTCGCTTAGCATCATTTTTGCAATTACCATCATTTCAGGTTACATAAACCAGATTACTCAGGGCTCATTCTGCTAGATGCATTAATACTGCGGTTCAAAAAGAGTAGTTTTGAGTTATTTTTCAACAGAACACACCTTGAGCGAAATCGTAAACGTCTGCAAAATCATCTTGTCTGCCACTTGGTGCTGATTGTTGCGTTGCATTAGCTTTCATTAAAACATTATCCATAGTCCTTCTCGCCATAGCTCTTTTTCAAATGATATTTCTAAGTTCAAGAAGTTAACACTAGTATTGACTGGGGTCGATAGCTGCTGATATCAATTCATCTAGGCTTCTTAAAAAACGAAAATGTGCACATCTTTTGCGACTTTGTGGCTGTCAGTTTTTGTTGCTTTTTTATCGCATTAATCTTGTGGGAGCAACCTTTTGACCTGGGCTTGTTGAACTCGAACAAAACTATTGCATATTCAAGAGCGTGAATGACGTGGTAGTGAGTTCGTTAACAAACTTGTAGACTCATTGCTAGAAAAATATCTTTAACAGCTCAGAGTTAAATTGCTGGACTTCTATTCTCTTTGACTTTGTTTGCGTCCTTACAATCATACCCGAACCCACTGGGAGTTGATGAATGACTTTGGCCAAGATTAGCGCATCAGAGTTTAGCTTTTCTGATCAAATGGCACCATATATTTACCATCTTGTCAACTTCATAGCCTTTGGTGATGTATGGTGCATTATCGACTTTTTGTTTTCTATCAAAGACACGCGATGATATGCAAACTTTCATTAAATGTCACTACATACCAAATATGGATCGCGGCTGACGATAAAAAAAACAAGATTCGAAAGTTTTTGAAAGCGTAATTTAAAACTGCATTCTATAACACTCACTGCAAAGGCAGAGTGAATTCATTACTACCCTTTTTTTGTGGGAAACGGTCAACTTTCATAAGTCACAAGCTGCTGTTTCAGAGAACAGCTTTCAGAGTTCACTGTCGTTAACCTGGCCTCTGTCGATTCCAGCTTTTAGACGGAGATTTAGTATAGTCCGCTTGAAAAGCTGCGGGAAGGTGTACAGACAATATGGAGAGATATAGCCCGAGGAATCTTGCGTCTTCTGCCCGCGGGGTTAGTCAGTGTATATTGTATATTCGTCCTGGCTTTCGGTTGATAACTAATTTAGTTGAGCGAGGTGCATCTGATTTGTGAAAGTTCAGCATTTTCTAAGTTAGCATTGTGCCTTGAACATCTATTCAAATTTGCGTGTGTCGGTCAATGGGCTGGCGTTTCCGATCATAATTACTAAGAAATTAAGATTTTGACTTTTGACGAAACTGAGTGGAATAAGTTAGTGTTTAGCGCGTAGTATAGTCTATTCAAGTTTATGTTGGATTTTTTGAAACTGTTATTCTTATTGCACTCGAAAGAACATAAATCCTTCTTGAGTCGAGTGGCTTTTCAATTTACACTATCGAAAGATAGGGGACGATTTTATAACTTAATTCAGCTTAATGCTTTGAAGGCAGCTTTTAACACGAGCTTCAAACATGTTTGCATATGAAATAAGTTAATTGCAAAGTAATTTTTGGGCAGGGATAAGCGAATCGTCCTTGCTGTTAAACCGTAAATTTGTTTACCTAAGCGTGCGAAAAAACACTTATGTCAAAAACAGGTCGTATTGCTAATTGAGATCTATTATTTTAACAAACGTTGGAATGGAGTTTCTTCTATTGTGGTTTACTTGCTAGGCTCAACAATGTCTGTCAAAGAATGCCATGCATCCAGCACACGCATTGTGTCTACCTAGCTAGCCATGCGAATGGCGACTGAAGCAACTTCTATTTCAGGTGTCCTATAGGATTAACTCCGAGGTCGAGTTCAGAATTACTGCCCTCAAACATATCCATCTGCTTACAGACTCTTTCACGAGTCATCTGTGATTAATAACAAAAGAAGTCCAATAAATAAATATACGAGACGATCGGGCCAAACTTTAACCAATCAGGGTGGATAAAAAGAAATTAGGACTTCCTGGGAGCTCATTACAAGTTGGCTTCGAGTAGTCTATAAATTAAATCATCTGTGCTTTTAGGGTATAGCAAGATCTGCTATAGGTAAATGAGCTACACTGATTTTGTCACGCTCTTATAGGCTTTCGACAGCTTCGTGATGAAGGTGAGGAGAAAAACCAAAGATGTGCCGATAATGCTGTGTGTTATTCTCTTAACTTCCCTATTTCATATCGGCGATTCCGTGTGGTGAGTGGTTTTGGTTTGTTTGTCCCTTCCCGGAATCCCTTGACCAACTATAACTATATTTGTGTTTTATTAATATTGTTTGCTTTTCGACTCCAATCTTCCTGGGTAGTTAGTATTCCTCAAAAGAGAACATATTCTCTCATAGGTTTCTTGAAGACATCGTGTTTGTGTTTATATGTGCATCCAGAGCATCTGAAATGTACGTTGTTAAAAAGACTAAGTATACTACATCAAACTGAACATTAAGATTAACCAGTTATCTTCCGGAAACTGTTCCAATACTTATCCATCCTTTTCTCAGGACTTGTGGGCTCCAACGACATTTCTTATGGCGATAATTGTTTTATAATGTGATCTCCTACCAGAGGGAGTAATTTATTTAACAAAGTACAAAGCTCTTCAATGTTTATGTCTTTGCACCTTTTAGGTCAGTACCAGCGGCTCAGCTGCCCTACAAAGTATATTTCTTCGGCGTTGGAATACCCACAACGTCGTACTGCGACAACTTGCGAGGTCTCACACGGAACCAGTTGAGGTTTTGCAGAAATACGAAAAAGCGCGAACATATTGCTTCAATACTTACTGGTGCGAACCTTGCAGTCGAAGAGTGCCAATTTCAGCTTCGTAATCAACGTTGGAATTGCTCTTTCAGCCCCGAAGATGGTGCAAACGTATTTAAACGGATAACAGCTTTAGGTAGGTTGGTTCCTTAATAGTTTGAAGAATATATATTTAAGCAATGTTTATTAACGAACTTTTTTGATAAAAAGACTGGTTTTCCTTGTTTCGATGGCTTTACTAGCTGCCCGCTTCACACTGAGCGCATCTGGTTAAGCAATTAAGTGGCAGAGAAGTATTTGATCGGAAGGATACAGTCAGTGAAGAATTTAAAAATCCCGACCCTATGAACAGTACAAAATTCCTGACCGAACTTTGGCGTAACAAAACGTTTTGAGAATGCTCTCTTTGCGTGGTTTGAAACGGAACTAGGTTTTTGTTTAATTGAAACAAGATGCATGTGGGAAGCGCGCGTGACAGCTTTATTTTTGTCTTATCGTCGTTGCTCGGTGTGAGTCAGAGAGCTGCACGAGAATAAACGTGTTTTGGTATTGAGTTAAGCAATTACGTATGAAATTCAAGCCTTTTTGGTTGTCCCGTAAAAACGAGTTTAAAAGACGGCGGTTTTCAAGTATTACGTTTGGATGAAGGCAGACACGAAATTAAAATTAAAGAAGCAGTTTGAACAACCACGCCTTCGAGACCCAATAAGGGAGGCTGAAAACTGGTTTAAAATCTACCGTTGCAAAATTTTTGGCTGACTGATTTGACCCTTTGACCAACTTAACTAAACGATGAGTGGAAAACGCTTGTATTGAAAAGTTTTATGCGATATGATCGGTTTAAATCACAACCACCATTGAAAAGTAATTTCTTAGATGTACATAGAAAATGCTTCTTTTGCTATAATTTCGACAAAAGCGATGCCGACAAAAAAGCCGCCAGGCCCATCATGAGGTCGATGTCTTATGAGTCTTTGCGCTGAATAATGTTTATGATAACTTTACCGTGGGTAAAGGTGGGCCTTTCCGGCTTTGTCGGTTATGAGTTTGCTTGTAGCGCAATGTCGGCAAATATTATCTTGAACGCCTTTGGCTATTTTACGAGCACTAAGTTTGTTTTATTCTGTGGGAAAGAGTGGAAATGCTAAAATGAATCTAACTTATTTTATACCTCAAAGGCTTAGCATTTCAGTTCAAGAGGTAAGCTGTTTTCTTCAAATTGAAATATTTGTTTTCTTTCCTCCCAGTGAAGTACCAGATATGAAACACCTAACACAGGTAGCGAGCTTTGTACGGCAAGATTTGTTTTGTTTGTTGCTCTTTAAGGTTGACCATCCCCTTGGCCGGAACTGAGTGCCTTTTCTTTTTTTCGCAATTAGTTTTGCACGTATGTCATTCTCTCGGAAAAGGAAACCAAGTATTTGACTTAAAGTGGTGCGGATTTTAAGTGTACTTAAATGACATTTTGTGGTTTATAATGCGATGATTATCCATTTTAAAAGCAGAGCGGTTTAACAGTTTTAGTTTGTATACAAATCATCCATCTTGGTATGCTAAAAATGCCTAAATTATATCGTCTACCAACAAAAAGAACTAACCTTTTAATGTATTTCTTGAATGGATTTATTTCTATTTGTAAGTTGTTAAGGTTATAGATTTATTTCACTGTAAGAGGCTTCTCCGGGGTAAAATCAACAATCATCCATGTTTGTCAACTCACATTTTACATTTAAATGTTTTCGAAACTATTTGTAAAAACATTTAAGTAATAAAACCTTTTCAGATATCCAGAGAAAATTGGTACGTTTATCTTTTTCTATTTTTTTTATAAAAGCAAACTCGAGGCTTTAATCAGTTTTGTCCGAATGCTACGAGCAACTGACGGTGAGATTTATGTAAATAATGTTTGAAAAAAGATTCGTTAGTACACTCTAACGAAAACAGAGATTCCATCTCCAACTTTGTATAATTGAGGATTCAGAGCATCACTCGTTGATTCATCTGTCTTGACGAGTTTAAGTCACGTTGTAAGATAGCATAGTACGTGAGACCTGATCGGTAGAACACCTGGCATTAAGAACACTGGAAACAAAACAACCGTCGTTGATTTAAGATACGAGAAAAAGGAAAAGTTAAAATTGGCATAAATTTGGCACAGCATACCTCATCCAAACTTATTGGCCTCTTGAATTACATCCACATGATCATAAGCTTAGGCCAATCTCCTGAGAAAAAAAGAGTTTCGCCTTTCTTTCTTGCTCAAATGTTCGCAATAAGAAAGTTAAATGTGTAACTCATTAAATGCGGTCTGGTGTGTTCCACTGTTTTTTTAAAACTGACCACTGAATCGATATTATTTTTGCAATTCTGGGTTTGTATCCAAAAGAAGGTAATCTATTACGTTTATAAAAAAATAATTGGACTTCAAAAAGCTTGCTTTTTTCCAATCAGGACTTTTACATTTCTTCCTAGTCTTCATACACGAAGTTACAGTATTTCTTGATTTGTAATATCATTTTCGTCCCCATTTTGCGACTCAAATGGACATGAAATGTAAGAAAGTATCCGAATTTACTAGTACGTTGCTAATACATATTTAGAACCTTGACTGTCTTTGCACAAGACATTTGTAAGAAAGACTGAACTTTATTGTCGAGTCAGTTGAAGATATTTGCACGGCATTATACCCATGGCCATGATATATGCAGTAATTGAACCGAATTGGCTTATGCAAGGAACCTACATCACCCTAGGTATCTAGAAATCGCTTTTATGAAAATGAGCACGGCGTTATACAAATGGTATGTAAAGTAACTGAAACTGCTTGGTTTACATGCTTTTTTTTTTTTATCTAAGAACCAGTAAATTTTGCCGACGCTCATTATTCTTAATTTTTCGGCAAATCGAGCCTCAAATTGTTCCTCAATTGTTCTTATTTCTATGTAAGGTTTAAAACGAGTAAAAACGATAAGCCTTAGCTATTGCAATACATTTATTGAAAAACGAAAAGTGCCATGATAAATCCAGCTACCAAGCCCGAGCCTCAGCTTGTTCTTAATTTTCGGCCGTGGCGGTATACAAAGAACCTGTCAGAACCCAGGTATTTCAGAAATTGCGTTAATGAGGAACTCCACTACAGTTTTTAACGTGATGTTTTACATGTGCTAGACATATCTGCAGGGAATCAGTGAAGTGCAAGAAGCTCGATACCATCCTATAGTGCACTAGTGTATGTAATGACACGATAGCAAGTTGGTAGAGAGATTTGGGTCGTGGAGATAAGAAAAAAGCATCTCTTCATATTGTTGCAATATGTTGATTATTAGTTTGTTCTAGCCCTGGCTGAAAAACTTGGGGTGAGAAGGGCCAAGAACGTTCTAGCTCAAAAACTCTGAGCTGTGCTAACTCAGTCAGCGCTAATCTAAGCTTCGTTAATTGCATCAAACGTGAATTCGCTTAATTCCTCCAGTAGTTTTGCAATCTTTTGATTTTAAGACTTTTGGCTAACATTTTTTGCAAAAATATGTTTTAACTGCCCTACTTAATGAATAGGTGTTGAAAGGAAGAAGTCAATGTCTTGGCGAGAAAATGGTAAAAACTGGTGGATGTCTTCAGAGACCTTTGTTCGAATAAATTCTAGTGAATACAAACCTGTTGCTTACAATTGTTTGAAGTGATTCTTTAGGGTTTTGATTGAAATTAGCAAAGACAAAATAAGGATGCATTTTTCTCTTTAAAGATTCTGTTAAAAGTATGTCACGTCACCATCTTTATATATTTCACCTTTTCTTTTGAAAGAATTAGCTCGAGGCTACATATTTTATTCAAATGTTCAGTGCCCGTGACAATAGGGACCAACAATTCTAAGTCCACCTTACTAGCAAATTATTCTAGAACGAAAACTTCTACAGCTTCAATTCAACATCGTGTAGCTTTGTGGGAAAATTTTCTAGCACCATTTGTTTTTTCCTTTAAGTGGTTTTTAAAATCTAGTACAGAACTTTATACTTTGTTGTCGAAGAATATGCAGCTACGTCTTACTAAACATCGTCGCCAACAAACTCAACAGCGAGACAGCAGCAAAGTTTTTCTTACTTTGGCATTAGACATGATAACTTGTGAATATTGAATGAATATACATACTTATGGAATTTTTCTTGCAATGAATGTACAATAGCTTGAAAAAATAGTAATAAAAGTAATTTTAAAATTTATATAGCGCTTTTTCCAGGATTGATCAAAAGCGCTTTACAGTTTATAATGAGTAAAGTTAAACAGAATTGATTGCAATATTAATGAATAAAATGAATGAAAGAATAAACTATAGCTTTTCGTTAAAAAGAAAGTACTTGGTCATTTTCTTAAACTCATTTGAAGTACTTATTCTGAGCTGAAACTATTCAAAAATATCTTTAAACTTAAAGTAGATTCACTTTTCCGTTTAAGTGAAACTGCTGATCGTTGCCATTCGAAGAGAAGTCACTCATCACCGTTGACGTCATTTGTGACTCGTAGCCAACAGGTTAATGTCGGTGACATTTTTCTCATTTATTCTTGTTAGCAAAAGATTAGACTCATTTGAAACTACAGATCATATCAGATAAAAAAGCTAGGCAATGAGTTTAATTCAAGTTTCCAGTCTTGAGTCAATATTGATGCAATGTTGTTTTTGATTAAAAAATAAAGAAACAACAGCAACAATGGCGTCTTCATATTGTTTTTTGCCACCTTTAAGTCGAATACTATCACGTCCAACATTATCACAAACAACAATAAATTGGCTATTCGGTTTCATTAAGTATATTGTTTTGTAACTGACTGACCGTTTGGATTGTAGCGAACCATGGCTTCGTCGAACAACAACAGTATCAACAACAGCGAAAATTGCTAAGTACTCTTATGAGAAAAGTCTATCTTCAAGTAATGAAATGATTACATGTTGTTAATGTATTATTGTCCGCGGAGTGTTAATATTATTGTTACCATCATCATCATCATCACTTTTAGGAAGAGTTCAAATAATTGCCTTTGTATGATATAATGCAACGATGGTATGAGTAATAATGATATTCACAAAGCTTTGGTACTAGGTAGGGAAGACGAATGGATGGCGTGTTCATTTAGAGGAGGACGAAGATTTAAAAGCATTCCCTAAGTTGTTCTTGCCTGGCACAACTACGCATTCGTTTTCCATTTTCCACCGGCTCAGCAAAATTACCAGGACGTCTTGTAAAAGGCATGCGTGCAATCGCGAAATAAAAGTTTCAACTAAGAACCTAGAACACTGTTTAACAACTTTTTAAAAATTTCTCAACGCAAGCCAATTCCTTCTCTACAAGGTGCTGTGGCGTTTCTTCGCAGACTAAATGTAAAACGGTTTCAAAAACACAAATTCGAATAAGGCTTGGGCACCGGAAATGGAACCGTTTTAGGAGGTCAAGGTTATTTTTGGAGTGAATATTAAATTATTATGTTAGGAGAAGTAGAGTTATGCTCACTGCCTGTGTGTATGTATGTATTTGGTAGGTGGGTGCAGGTATGCCCTCGGGGAAAGCCATAAAGCGGGTTGAGGCCTTTCTGGTCCGTAATTAGTGACCCACTGACTGCTGCTATCTGGAATCGGTGATTCAGTGTGTAGCATCTTTGACCTTGCTCCTGCACAAGCAGATTTTGCTTTTATTTTTGCGTTTCGGCAAACTTTTGTGTCTAGTGGAAACATATGTCTTTTTTATTTAAGGTATATTTTAAATTACCTAAAGTTTTCCTAACCCTCTTTCCGTCTTGCCCAGAGGACATATCGTACCCAGCTATCAAATACTTGCAGTATATCACTGATTGTGAGCAGAACGTTTTTCTTCTATCATAATACTATAGTATTCACTTCCTGTTAAAAAATTTTTGAAAGGAATTCGTTTTTGCCGTTTGATGGGAAGGAACGTAACGTTCACATAAATAGGGGCTTTTTGTGTCACTTGTTCTTTCCTCCGAGCTCCAACAATCGGGAACGTGAAAGAGGCATTGTGTGTTAAATTAGAGTTTATTTGGCGTATATTGTTTTGGCGGAAACCGTATATCTTATAATTTGATTCAAAAGACCACCAAAGGCAAACCTAACCAAGAAAAAAAAACTACTTCAGAACTGATTTTGACTGACATACGAGCACATAATGGTAGATTCTATCGCTGCCGGATTGTGCATTTGCATACAATATTTTTTCATTTCAATTTAAATTGGAGTTTTTGTTTCTGTAAGCTATGTTCTCAAAATAACATTCAGTTCGAATATCGAGCAAAGCGTGATTTTCACATTTCTAATTCATGACTTTTCAATGCAGTAGCAAGACTCTACTCCCTTTATCTTCCAATACATTCAGTTTTCCATTCTAGAAGGTTTTTTTTACAAAATCGTGCGCCAGTGAGGTCTTCTTGAAGTGCTTCCCGGGATATTTTTCTTTCCTGGATTATTACCACATAAAGCATTCTTTTATAAATTAAAGATTCTATTGTTCAAAACGTTCACCCAACTACCACCCCTTGCGGCCTTTGGTCATCGTGGCGGGTAGTCCCTTCGACTGATCTCGTCTGTAGTGTCAGGAAGAATTTCAGGAATGAATACTATTTATTATATAATTAAGCTAATGAATAAAACAGAAGGTTAGACTTTGTTCATTTGATTATCCTTGATAAGGAAGACTGAGTTCAAGGCCCATCTGAAACGATTTTACACAGAGCTTCCCAATTATAACACTTTTTTTTCTCTTTACAACTACCTAAAACCCAGAACAGGATTCAAACTTAATTACCAAATTGGCTATGAGAATAAACCTCGTGACCCGTCTTACGTAGTTACCAGAGGAAGGCCACGGACTCTATGTGAAATTGAAGAACTTTTTTTGAATTTGACCAGACTGAGGCTAGGGCTCCTTGAGCGTGACCTGTCAGACAGATTTAACACTTCAATCACCGAAGTATCCGAAATATTTTCTACATGGGTCGATAGAATGGCTGATTGCTTTGGACAAATAACATTTACAACTGATAGAGAAACTAGAAAGAAAAATTTGCCCAATTGTTTCAAGCCAGATTATTATGAGAATGTATATTTCATCATTGATTGCACAGAGTTG